>JADDOH010006710.1:0-38316 GCA_016648135.1 Agrypnia vestita | reverse complement strand
AGTGGTGTAAAGATGGTTGTAACGGGATTATCAAGAATCATTTTTATTAAGAATTGCCAAGCAGAAAATTAGACTAATAGAGCTTCGTCGTTATCTAAATAGCAATAACTTTTCTTAATTCGCCAACCACAAATGAAATGAAATAATGATTATTATGAAAATAAATAATGATTATGAAATCATTATTTATTTTCATAATAATCATTATTTTCATTCAAGTACCATTAAACTTTTTCAAACTGTGTTGTTAAGGTAATTAAATGAATAAACATGGAAAAACAAAATCTATATATGTATGTAATTAGTTAATAATAACTGTCGATGATATATTTTTTCTGTACAAATGAGATTAATATTAAAATAAGTTTAATTTTTTTCTAGAAAAAAATCGATTTTTAACATTCATAATAAGCAAACATTTTATCAAAAAAATCGTATGCTACATCGTAGATAATGTGATTAGTAAGATGTATGTAAAATTTGAACAAAATCGGCCTAACAGTTTTAAGATGTTTTCTCCCCTTATATGGATAATGAAGTTAAATATAGAAAAAAAAACGCAAAAGAATAGTGAAATTCGTTCACGTTCAAATTCACCTACCTAATTCAGCCAATTTTTGGATTTTTTGATGAGTGATGACTCAAAAGTATTCTTAAAACTTAAAGCTACAAGTAGTGAAAACCCATTAAACACAGTTTGGCTTGTCACTGCGCTGAATTCGGATTTCTCTATCACGCCAAATTATCAAACGATTAAAAAAATATTTTATAGCGTTAAAAATTCTTCAAATACGGATAATTCGCTTCTATTTCTGTAACAAATAGGTACCGAGTCGAGCTAGGAGAGCGACGTCCAATGAAAATTGCCGTGGAATACTTTTGTAAATGTCAACATTTGCCGTGTGTTTATTCATATGTAAAACCGAACGCCGATGTGGAAACCTGACTGTTAGAATTAGTCAACCTTCGCGCACAAGGTTATGTGTTTTATTCCAACACAATGGTCCGCGTTCTACAATGCTACGTACTGTGAGGTTCAACATTAATCGACCGGCCGATCGCTTAACCGTTTAAACAAAACCATCGAAAATTTGTTTCATAATTTCAATTGTCCTGCTTGCTTGCCGTCAACAAAAACTTTGGATCGATTTTTGACCCTTTTCCCGTGATCCGATCGAGCTGAAAATTGGCAAGCAGACTTGTGGCGACGATTAAGAAGATCTATAAAATTTTCGTTAAAAAAAATTAATAATTATAGTATAATTTCGGATTCTTAGAAATTTTATTGGTTTTTACAAATTGGAATCATTAGAAAAGTTTGATTACTAGCATAGCGGCCCGATAAAGTCGCGGAATATTTTCCAAATTTGAATTACTCCGTCGGTATAATAGGTAGGTACATCACTACGAATTTCGAAAATTTACAAAACAATTGGTTCACAGATGACAGCAAAATTGGGTTTTTTGGGAAAAAATCAAATAATAATTTATTTCTTTTTGATTTCTGCTTAGTTTTGAAGAATTCGACATCACTCAAATCTGATTCTGACTCAATCATTTGACGTTGGAAATTCATAAGGTACGATATTGATGATAAATGAATCTATCAAAATCATGACATCTCAAAACATCTGACATTTTATAAATATATATTAAATTACTGTAAATTTAGTGTTATGTTATATGTTTTAATTCGTCTTTAATTGTTGTTATATTTTACAAAGAAAGGTAGTATAATAAAAACTTGGTTTTTATGGGTTACTTTTTTTTTATAATTTATTTGTAACATTTATTTATTTATCTTAATTATTTAGTTCCACACATAATGTTGTGTGGGCTAATATATGATTTCACTTAGACGTACTGCATTCTATCCAATCATTTAAAAGTTATTATAGTAAAATTTTTGCACTCCAGTTTAAACCTCCTTGTGTTTTGAATTTCCTTTGGCAGGCTATCGAAGATTTTTATACCTCTATGCATTGACGTATTATAATATAGACACGTTATTCCCATACTAGCCGGCTTTCATATGTAGCAAATTTTGCATTGAAAGAGACAACAAATACGGCACACAAATGCTCTGCGTGGAGACAGAAAAATCAGGTAATTTGAAGTCACGGTGACTAAAATAACATACTCATTCTTACAATAGTGTACGATACTCCGTTCCTTTTTCTGCGTAGCGTTGCGCCTGATCACATCGAAGGTCCGTTCGATAACAAATGCAAGTAAGGCAATTATCTTACTTTTGAGTTGCCAAGATTTCACGCTTGTAACGTATCTACAGTTTATTATATCATTGCCTTTATACATCATACAATTTTGTGAGATGTTTTTCTTTTTCTTTGGTAGTCTTATGTTGTCGCTTCCTCTTGTATTGTAGGAATGAAAATCCTTATTCAGCTTCATCCTGTCATCAAAGTATTTGGGTTTCCATGTTTAATTTGAAATATTTGCACCATTACATTATATTTTATTCTTTGATTGACGGTTTCTAGTCCTAGGGCATCCAACATTTAATGCAAAGCGTTTTAGATGTTCACATTACTCAAATTTTTATCGATATTAATCAAAATTAATCAAATTACCTCGTAAGTTTATAAATAACTTCTTCAGTCCTTCCTTATCAGTCAGTTCCTAATCTTATATAGAAAATTTTTACAGTGCACATTGCGTAAACCAATTACAAAGATTTACAGATGTTTAAGGCGTAGTAAATTAAATACTATGTTGGATATGATAATATTTGAAAGCAAAAAGAACATTTTATAGTACCTAATCAAGATCAAAATCACGTGCCTTATATTTTTGTCCTCAATGCCTTTTTTTTTTTACTTTGAGGTGTTCCATGATTTTTTTATTTATCTTGATCTCAATGATTCATATTGATGTTCATGTATTTTTATTAATATTTAGATCTGTTAACTAGTCTCATTACTAAGTTCATTTTTAAGTTTTGTTATGTTTATGCAATATTATTATCTTTTACTTTTTTATTTATTATCTGTTACCTAGTCTCATTACTAAGTTAATTTTTAAGTTTTGTTATGTTTATATAATATTATTATCTTTTATATATTTTTATCATATGTAAATTACGCCTAAAACTAAATATGCAATGTACTCATGCAAGAAAATGGAAAAGAAACGTGCCGACAAGCTGTAGGTACGTACAAGGCTTGGCACGATCTATAACAAAATAAAATATGTATAAATATAATAAAAAAATAAAAGTAAAATAAGCAATATAAACTAAAATAATTTAAATGAATGATAAAATTAGAAACGAAAATTATTAAAGTTAATGTGTTTTGATAATGCCACGGGTATAGGGATGGGAGGGAAAGAGTGAGGAGGTAGGAGTCAGGGTGGAGATGGAGGAAGAGAAGATTAGAAGTAGTGAGCGATTGGCCAATGTCAATTTAGTACATATTATCTAAAGCAATTGGCTTTCTGCTAATTTTAAATGCGTTAAGACTAGGGATGGGCGTTGAATGGACGGACTAGTTGAAATCAACCGTTGACGTTGCATCGACGCGTCGACCGTTTACGTTTATCGCATGGACTAGTTGAATTCGTAGACGGTGGACAGCGGACGCCGTGGTCGGTGGACGATTCGAGATTAACGCAATGCAAAGCAACGAGCGAGAGCAAAACAAAACGTCTCCGTTTATTTCTCTCTCATTTCTCGCTGTCGACTTGTAGATGCCATAGACGTCGTAGACGGCTCGACGGGTAATTTCATTTCAACTCTAAAGTGCACTACCATAGAGTGCAGATCTGTGTACACAAACTATGACCAGAGATTTGAAATTTGAATACATGCGTAGGGCGAGATAGGCTTAATAAGCTATTATCTATTATTTTTTTACTTGATTTTTTGTGATGTCACGTGCGACGATTCGGTGAATTCCCAATTTTACGCTGTATAAAATAAAACAATTCTGTTTAATTATTTTATTTTTTATTGAACTATTATTAATTAACAGGCCGGCTAGATATTTTTCTAAAATCAATATTTTATTCGATCGATCTCGACTTCTTATATCTACCTGAAAAGGGATGCTAAAATTTAATTATTGTGTTATTTCCTTACTTTTCAACTTTAGCATATAAATGATAAACAAACTTGTAGGAAATAAAATTTTCTATACCTAACTATGGTCCTTATTCAGGAGTCCAACATTAATTATTATATATGTAATATAATCTTGAATTTAGGTTTAATTAATTTTTATTAAAAATTCCCTATTTTCAACTTTATAGATAAAAAAATAAATCTATTATAATTTTGTTTACACCACTTTTTATTGTTTTTTTACATGTTTCGGGAACAATGTTCCTTTTCTCAGATTGAGCCTTAAACTAAAGTTGACAAATAATACAGATATATTTATTTATTAATAATGTCACCACAAAGTGAAAGCCTGACTTTGAAAGATGTATTCTTCAATAAATTTCTATATAACATCTCAAATGTAAAGTATTTTTAAATTATGTATTTATTTATAAATTTATAGATAATAAATAAATGTAAAGTATTTTTTACCGCACCTCATAACTGGTGCCTTTATTACGCAAAATCATTGTTTCTTTCCATTTTATTTACTCACATTTTAATGCTTATACCCAATACTTTCACTGCTTATATATGTAGTTTATATTTATATTTTACTGCTAACACCAGATATTGCTGTGTATACCTACTTCTTTCTTTGTTATATATAGAAAGAAGTATATAAAACAATATGTAAAAGCCTATAATGTGCGTAAACAAATAAATAATAAAATATTTGTTTTTACAAATAAGCACAAGTAGCGGTTTTACTTTCCCCTAAACTATATTCCTTCGAACTTCTTTAAATTTTAAAAATGAACGTCATAAAAATAGCCAACGGTTGAGCCGTCGAGAAGCGTCGCGTTGAACCGTAGACAGTTGACCGTCGTCCCGATGTTTAGATAGAACGTCCGCGACGTCCGCGTAACGAAGTTGACGCGTCAACTAGTTGACGAATTCAACTAGTTGATCGTCTCGTCGATGGATGGACGTGGATGGTCTCGTTTCGTCGACGGTAAATACGTCGACGACCCATCCCTAGTTAAGACCACTATTGAAGAGGTCAATATCGATGCAATTATTATTGAAAGCCTTACGTGAGCGAAATAAAAATATATTTTAAATAATAACACATAGAACCTGATTGTAAAAACAAAGGTATTTACATATATGCATATCGAGAGTAGATATTTAATTATGTTCAATTCGATATTTCACTCGTATTGAATATAATTTCAATTACATTCAATTCGAGATTTCAACAGGAGTGTCTTCTGGATTAGATCAATGAGATGGATTGAGAATATTACATGTGCCGAAGCGTCGGGCTAAGATTAATGAAAGTATGTAAATTATTATAAATAATTAAATTAGGACTGTCTGTTAAATTAATTGGTTATTTATGATATTCTGGTTATCTAAATTGTAACCGAAATAATAACCGAAACCGGTTGGTTTCGATAAATAAATTTTTAAAAAAGGCTTTGACTAGATAAATTAAAAAAAAAAGATATTATTTGATAATATTTAAATTTAAAAATCGACATACGACAACGCTAAAACAAACGCTAAAACAATAATGACGTCGGAAACTAAACGTAGGCCTTTGAATACAATAAACCTTTGATTACGCGGACTTCGGATATAATGAACAAAATTTCGGTTAATATATTACGAATGAAAATTATAACCTCTATTAATTTTAAAACGATTTAAACCAAGAGTTTCTTATAATTAAATTAACAGGTTATTTTTATTATTAACTAGCTGTTCGTACCCGGCGTTGTACGGGTTAAGGATTAAGTAAAAAATAAGTTTGTGGAAGGAAACCAAGGTTCTATTGTTAATGAATGGAAATGTGACCTATGTTTATCGTTGGGTCCTTAAGGCATATTCGTATTTAAAATATATGTAACCTGATGAATAAATTTTAAAATGAGATATTTCCATACAAAAATGTAATAAAAAACGCAAGAGAAGATATGACAAAAAATGGTGAAATTTGCTCATTCTGCTAGACGATCGCCTTAAGAAAAAGTAAGCAAAATTGGGGTAAAATCTATCAAATGGTGTGGATTTGTACAGAGAATATACCAAGGGGAGAGAGAAATGGAAAATGTGGCCCATGTTTTTCGCCAAGTTCTAAGGAATAAGTATTCAAAATTTGGTCAAATGGTATAGATTTGTATGGAAATATTATGGAAGAGAGAGGGTGAGTTAAGCAGGAGGAGGTAAATGTCAAATACCCGCCGGATCCTAAAAAATAAGTATGCCAAATTTGAGTTAGATCGATAGGTAATGATTTGTATAGAAAATATACCAGTGAGAAGGGGTGGGGTAAAGCGAGAGGGGGGAAATGTCACCTATGACACTCGCCGGGTCTTAAAGAATAAGTATGCAAAATTTGGTTCAGATCGGTCGAACGGTTTTGGAAAGATTTGCATGGAAAATTTATCAGGTGTGAAGGATTTTTATATATAAGACCTACTGCAAGATAATTGAACTATGCCTATAACCTTCGCGGAGGTGCAAGCAATAATATGCAAGTTGACAATGTTTTATTTTTGACTTGTATACGTTAAAGGGAATGAATTTTTCATTTTAGATATAGGATGCTGTAATGAAAGTCATAACTGATCACGGTTTGATAAAAATTTAGGACTATTTTACACATAACTAATTTTTATCTGAAATTGAATAATTTAGAATCATTAGAAATTAGTAAAGCATGTAATAATAAACAAAATATTATTAATAACCAATTAAATTTAACTAAAAGCCCAATTCTAAAAAAATTTAAAAATAAATTTTCAAATAAATATATACATGTATATATATATATATAGGTATATAGATATATATCTATATATATAATATATAATATATATATATATATAGATATACACCCTGACGATGGAAAGGTATTTCCGAAATATGTAGGTATAATATAATATATATAATTAATCAAATATTTTTTTTTTAATCAAATCAAATCAAATAATTAAATTTATACAAATAATACAATCGATATTTTACAAACAATGATGTTGCATATCTCCATAATAATTAGGTATTGATATTAAGTCATGGTTGCTCGAATATTTTCGACTCATAAAATTAAAGCAGGTGTAAGTATTGTGGACTAGCTCTGTTACATCCTGTAAGTATATGGAAAACTATTTTATTAAAAAATATAATTTCCAAATATACTTTAACTTAATATGATATAAGGTTACTAACACGAATTTTTTAAGAAAATTTTCTTTATTGTAGGTATAACAGACTTTCAGCTCTATTGGGCACATACACTCGGATTAGTCCATTACATCAAGGTTTTACTGTGAAATGTTTATATTTCTTAAATACGCTACAAAAAATGAATATGTAAATGAGTAAACTCATCTAAGTTTTCGGTAATTTCACAAACAAGTTTTTTTTTCTGTGAGACTGGTAATGCTTTAAAAGCGCGGAGACATATCGTAATTTGTATAATAAAATTTGAACATAGGTTTAACCACGTGGACTGGCCTCCAAAACAATTTTTATTTTTAGCGAAATTTAAAATAAATTAAATTTGAATAAATATTATTATTAAGTTTTACGGGTTAAGTATTTTTAGGTGTTACAGCTGTTTCGGCTTGATATACTACGTACAAATAATGCAGTCAGAAGCAAATAACCAAATGGTCTTCAATACCAACACAAAAACAACAGAAAAATGAATTTTGTATAACCATGACGATGTCCACGAGGATAAAATTAAAAGTTATACCGAATTTAATACCATATGCCCGATTACTGTCAGCTGGATTATGGACTCCCTAAATTTCTCCGCATTTTTTCTAAATTTTCACGTACCTATTCAGTTTTAATAAGTACGATATATCTCTATAGACCTGAATGTGATAAGTACTGTATAACCATTATGATTTAGGACCGATTGTTTCAAGTTGGATTAAAATAAAATTTCGTTTAAAGCATAGATTTTTATGGAAACGGATCATTTGATTGGTGGAGAACGCAGAAATCTATGCTTCTTACGAACTTTTACTTTAATCCAACCCCCAAAAACCGGCCCTTATCCAGCCGTAACCCTTCAAAAATGACGGTACTTTTACATGTCGGTTCCTAAAGAAAAGAAAGAATAAATAGAAAAAAAGAACAATAAAAACAAAGAAAACAGATGTTACGGACGTTAGAGGAAGTTGAGAATAGACAGTTAGACAGTCAGACAGTTAACTTATTTTTATTTACTTGTATTTAAGTATCGTAACTAGTACTTTGACACTTACAATTAATTAATTAAATTTATTGACTATTTAATAAGTTGGGGTTATTGAACTTTTTAAAAGCGTTTCTTGAACACGTGCGGGAACATGCTATGAACGTTTCAAACACGTGCTCTTTGTGTGAACGAAATTAAGAACTGCGAGTAGTAACGTCATGAATTATTTTCAGATTTCACGAAAGTGTGCTAACCAACGTGACAATATTAGCAATATTCATTCATGACATTTGTGTACACCCAATCTCTGTTAGGAATTATGACTTGTGTCATGTCAGTTCAGAATTCGTGATTTGATCTCATCACTAGTAAATACTTACAGAAGTGTGTCCACGATCTTCGTGCGGGACCCGAAGTTTAACGGGTTAACGTAGACATAATATGTGGGGTATAAAAGCAATATCAAAAAAAAAAGTAACCCATAAAAGCCAAGTTTTTATCATACTTCCTTTCTTTGTAAAATATAACAACAATTAAAGACGAATTAAAACATATAACATAACACTAAACTTACAGTAATTTAATATATTTCTAAAATGTCAGATGTTTTGAGCTTTGATAAGACACTTCATGCTTTGAAGATTAAATTCTAAAAACATTTGTCAGTCAATTTAGATTTTCGACATTCCTAGTGAAGTACCTATTATGAATACCGACGGAGTAATTCAAATTTAGAAAATATTCCGCGATGTTATCGGGCCGCTATGCTAGTAATCAAACTTTTCTAATGATTCCAATTTGAAAAAACCAATAAAATTTCTAAAAATCCGAAATTATACTATAATTATTTTTTTTAACGAAAATTTGATAGATCTTCTTGATCGTCGCCACTAGTCTACTTGCCAAGTTTCAACTCGATTGGATCACGGGAAAAGGGTTAAAAATTGATCCAAAATTTTTTCAGTCACCGAGGATAACTAATTTAAAATGTATTAAATTCTCAGTTTTACGTAGCTAAACGGGATACCGTCCGACGCTTACGTACGGTCACCAGATATGGATGCTAAACGAACGATCACGCTCTAGAGTCCAAGCGGCCGAAATGAAGTAGGTACTTGAGAGGAGTGGCAGGGGTAACGAAATGGGATCGAATAAGAAACTCGACGATCCTAGACGATCTAAACATTGAACCACTGCTACTCTTCGTAGAAAAATCGCAACTGAGGTGGCTTGGGCACGTTCTAAGAATGTCTGAGACCAAATTCCTAGGGAAATACTGAGTGCGATTTCTGAGGGAAGACGTCCAGTGAGCCCCAGACACAGTTGGGCGAGGCAACTCCAGAAACTGTATGATGAAAGGATGGGATTACTATCAGAGGCCGCACAATCAGCGCAAGACAGGGACGAATGGAGGCGCCTTGTCGATGCAATGGGTCCCCGAGCCGAATAGGACAAGGGGAAGAATATGAGATGAGATGAGATGTATCTATCCCTTCCAAAATCATTTTTCCTATAAATTTATAGGCTGTTTTCTATAAAATCTCGAGCAATATTGCTATTTCTGTATCTAGACAGTTATGTATAACATTGTAATGCCGCCAATTTTAACGTTTTAAGTTAGATAGGTTTGAAAGTAATGAATTCAATCAATCAACAAGGTCTAAAACGTAAACAAACGTCAAGTTATTCACAATTATGAATAATGACTAACTAACTAACTTACCATCACGCCGTTTCCCCGTGGGGGTAGGCAGAGAGGATAGAGCGCCATACTCTTCTGTCCTGACATACAACTCTCGTCTCATCCACATTCATACATCTTTGCATGCAAGCTTGACGGTTGTTGAAGCTTCCATCTTCAAATCCGGAAGACAAAGTTTTTCTTTGTCTTCCGGATTGTAACCGTTTATTCTGGATGTGACGCATTTTGTGCGTGGATTTGTGTAGTATTGTAACGCAACTTTATACTTTTTTTTAAATCAAAAAGTACAATCCCAGATATGACGTTCGTTAAAATAACGTTCCACTCCAAGTCCTGATTGCAAGTTGTGGCAGCAGCCATCGCGATCCAAGGTTGCTAGCAGTAGCACTGGACGCGTTTGAAGTGAAATAGTATTTCACAATGTTGACCGTGTAGTTTGAAACAATAAGGTCCATGTGTGAAATATTCGGCCGTATTCTGAAAATAACGAAATTATTATTTTGGCGATTACTACCTCTACACTCAAAAATATACATTGAAAAATATTATTATATCAAATTTCTAATCAAAAGTACGTATCACAAACTTTCTTAGTTTTTTCATAAAAATTTTCATATTTTTTTCGTCTGTAATATCCTCTGGCAGACTCACATACAACTTCATCCCACTGTACATCACGGAAGTTTGTGATCTTTTTTCTTTTTGAATGGCAATCTTATTTCATCTTTTTTTCTTGTACAATGGTCATGTTCATGTTGGTTTTCTTTTATTTTTCTTACTAATTCAAATATTGTCTCTTGCAACTTTAGATGAGACCTTTGAATACGTAGTGGAGTCGTGAATCTACTGTTATTAAAATTATCTTTTTTGTATACGCATACGGTGATGCGATATCACTTTTCAACACCCGATAGTTGTGCAGTAATGGCATATAAACCATATTTACTTAAAATAGATATATCCGCGATACCGTGGGTTTTCCGATATATCGGAATCGGCGATATTAATTTGTCAAAACACCGATTCATTTTGAATTTCGCACTAAGATAATCCATATGTAAACGCGCCATCTTCGCGCTTAATTCATTCGCGTTTAAACGTGGCACAATTTATCTGCGCTCGGGGAATCCCCGCGTTTCATAATTTCATTCCGTACACGGAATACGTGTCGCATCAATATTCTTATTATTCTCAAACTAACCCAAAAGTCTGTGATATGAATATAAGACTAAATTCCTGGTGTCCTGGAACGGGGCTCGAACTACCAGATCACTAGGCCAGCGTCATGACCACTACACCAACAAGCTACTCATACAGTAATCTGAACGTAATGTTCTGTTAAATTACAATTTTTAAAATTTCATTGTAAAGTAAACATTCTAAATAAATATTATGCAAGTCATTTCGTCTGCTTCTCATCTAAACACACAATTATTTACGCCTTTTGAAATTTTCATTGTCCGCATCGGTTTCGGTATTGGTATCGTCGATACTTTTTTATAAATATCGGTATCGGTATCCTATCGGCAAAAGTGCGTATCGATGCATCCCTACTAATTTCTTCAAGACAATATTTAATGATATAAACTCTTCGGCGCAGCCTGTAACCGCTAGGAGACGTGTCGCTGTGTGGTGGATAGGGGAATGCTCGCCAGATATGGAGGATAGGAGGGAAATACAATACGTCTCGCGGACCAGCAGGTAGTAGCGCCTGTTCCCCATGTTAGGGGCGGCTGAAAATAAACGCGCCAACCCGCATGGCAAGCGTGGTGCGTAAATGCCAAAAACCTTACAAAAATTCCAATCGAATTTTAACTAACTAACTAACCATCACGCCGTTTCCCCGCAGGGGTAGGCAGAGAGGATTGAACGCCACACTTTTCTATCCTGGCACACCACTTTTGCTTCGGCCACATTCGTACATCTTCTGCCACACTACAGCCAGCATTGCATTCACGTCTAATTTGTTCATTCCTCACTCTATCGACCAAAGATTTTCCGCACAAGCGTCTTAGTGACCGCATTTCCACCGCATTAAGTCTGCTTTCATACCTCTTTTTGCCAATTCCAGGCTTCACTTCCATACATCAGGGTTGGCGCTAGAACGCCATTATGTACCGCCAGTTTTGCTTCCTTTGCCAGATTCTTATTGGCCACAATTGCATTAACTTTGTTTCCCGCAGTCACTCTCCTTTCGATATCATTCTCAGCCTTGCCGTCTCTACTAAACATACTTACCAAATACGCAAACTCGTTCACTTGTTCTAAGCATTCATTGTTTACGATTACAATTGAATTTTAAGTGGAGGAAAATGGAAGAGGCCTACGTCTATCTGTGGAGGGAAGGAAAGAAGATACAAGCCTTGACATTTGAAAGACGCGTGGGCGTGTCTCTATTTTCGAGTGTCGGGATAACAATCGCCGATTAAAAACCGAGCTATTTTCAGAATAGGGCCGATCAAAAACCGAAGGGCGCGCGTGACAAGGGACGATTCCACTGGGAGGGGAGGCCGGGAGGCCCACCGGCAGCTGCGGCCGCGCGCTGTCGGGCCTCTCCTTTGTTAGCCGGCTTCGGGTCACGCGAACGGTTAGCGTAACCCAAAACTATCGCACGGTCGGTGTTAGCGGAACCTTGATTTGTAACAAAGAACCGAAACTTTAATAAAAGCGGTTCTAGGCGCGGGGAACACGGAAGTGACAAGCGGCGGCCATTTGTTTGTTTGTTTTTTAGTATACATTTTTTTATATACATTTTTTATTTTTTTATATACATTTTTATATACTTTTTAATATACATTTTTTTAATATACATTTTTAATATACATTTTTTAATATACATACAAAATACATTTAATAAATAATAATATTTAGAAAACAGCGATACTACAAACTTGGCCTGCTACGATCAAAAACTCATAGTTTGCCAACGCAACATGGAGGGGAGTACGCTAAACACAAGGATTTGTGACAGGTGGACGAATACAAAAATAAGGAAAAAGACAAAAGTTAGCCATGTTATAAAAAAAGTAAAAAAACTCCAATGGAACTGGACTGGTCATGTTATGAGAACAAGTAGAGAAAAATGGTCGAAAGACGTGATGGAGTGGTATCCCAGAAATGGAAAAAGACAAAGAGGACATCAAATCAAGAGACGGGAAGATGGATGACCTATCGAAAGGATGGAGAAGAATAGCTCTCGACAGAGGTGAGTGGAACTAGTGGAGGTCCATGTCAGAGAGACAGCTTGACCAACAAACTGGTTGTTGGTCAAGCTGTCTCTTATTATTTTATTGTATTTTAGTGTATTATTTTCTATTTAAGTTGTAAAAAAAAAGAATGGTCAGTGAATAAAGGCTTTATTATTGTTATAATACCCTCGCAGGACTATATTTTTGCCATGACCTAATATCAATAATTAGGAGATATGCGAATCAAATTTTGCATTTCTTTTTTCAATATTTCTTACTTATTTTTGCAAAACGTAGGACTATCCTTACAGTATCTTAATATAGATTACAAAAAAATTCATTCTATTTAATACAAGTCAAATAAAATAATAAAAGCCTTCCAAATCCGATTGGATTTATGCAGGGTTTTCATAATTTTATTTAATCTGTACTGAAACGAGTGAATTTTTCGTAATCGATATAAGTTGCTGTAATGATAATCCAACGTTTTACAAAAAATAAGTCACAAATATTTATAAAAAAATGCAAACTTTGATGTCGCATATCTCCTTAACTATTATGAAAATGAAAAAAAACGAGCATTACAGTAGTCGCATATGATGTGTAACAATTGACTCCCACAATTAAAAATATCAATTGAGCTGCAGAAGAAATTAACATATATATTTAAAAAAGGTAATACCTATATATTTATTAATTAGTAAATACAAGTAACGAAAATGTATGTGCATTTATTTATTATTGAATTTTGTCGGACTAGGTAGGTTCCGTATATCATTTTTATATATACATACGCATTTTTATTTAGAAATGTGTTTGGTCAATTATATGTTTTTATTTATTTTCTTATATGGCGGTAGTGTATCGCTATACATATTGTTTGAAAACTTTAAATAAATATTTTAAAATAATCACATAAATTACGTAAAATTTGAGAATGTAAATCATTAAATTACATAAATTACATAAAATCATGTAAATCATTAATCATTATTTATTGGTTACATTCGTGAATTTTTAAAAATATATTTATTGGTTAGTTTCGAAGATATAAGCCAAAATATATCAAAGTTACAACATTCACACGCTTGACATATATACACGCGCAACATATATACAAAATCAGAAGCGTTGAATGTTGGAAGTGTGCGTCATCGCTGTGATGGCACTTGCCGGACATTGATTTGTTTATAAACGATAATTTTTTTCCATCGCGCGCGCTCATTGGTCAAATGAAATTGCGCGCGCTTCCCCGGCGTCTCATTTCCTGTTACGCATTTCCGCCCTTTTTCACGAAATCACCGACACAGATTGCAGTAAAGCGAGAGGAAAGATGTTACACATAAAAAAAATATTATTTTGCATGTTGCGATTTTAGAGAATAATTCTACGATGTAACACACCACTTCCTCGCATGGGTAGGCAGAGAAGATAGGGCGCCACAATCTCTGTCCTGGGACACCACTTTTGCCTCATCAACTTTCGTACTTTAGATATTTAAAACTTTTCCGATATTTCGATTATTCGACTACGCTATACAAACATAGTAACTACATTTGCTCATGATGAAAGTGATGAAAGAAATACAATTGCTTCTCGAAAAGTGATAAAAATTATTTTACAAAACAACCTACTGACTAAAGAACAAATTCACTATTACTTGTACACTGGATGGCATGAAAAAAAAAAGAATTTACAGTAACAACTGTAGTTGAGAGACCCATGAAGATTTAGGTGTTTCAATTGTAACGGTTTGATTCTATGAGTTTTTGTATGATTGTCTGAAAAGGTGTGTTTTTAACCATTTTTTGATCTGTGGTAAGCTGTCTGCTTGCCTTAGTTTATTTGGTAGTTTATAACTTTGGTCTAGCCACCGTGAAAGCACGTTCACCGATGTTGCTTTTGTAGGTACGATTTACTTCAACTAACCTACTTGTATTGTATTGATGCTAAGCGATGCTTTAGCTATCTGTTATTCGTGGCAAATGGAATGTGGATGTCGGTAATATATTGAGGGGCCATGTTGTGAATCACCTTGAATGCACAACTTATATTCAACCCTTTCTGGACGTTTTGAGATATGCGCAAGCTAAAAATATCTTTCGTATCGTACGTACAATGTATTTTTTATCGCATGGAATTACTCGGTGACATTATAAATATTTCTAAAATAATAATTATTCAAAGTCACAATTTTTAGAATCATTTATTTAATTTTATCACGAAAGTTATGATATTATTTATATATAAATGGTACAGATGTAATCTAAACAAGAATTGATGGAGAATTTGTATGAACGGTGCATACATTTTCCAGGTAAGATTTACATACGATATAGTATTAATTTTCCCCAAAACAACTCGAATCTTGCCTGTGTTATCTTGCTAGTATAACACCAACGGCTAGGATAAAAATAAATATACAAGAAATGCCAATTTCATTTGACTTATTCATACAAATATGAAAATAGCTTTGCATGTCAGGAAAACGTCATGATGTACGGTATGAACTTTGAACTCTCCTGTATGTACACATTTAGAGCAAGTATTATAATTTGAATATTTTGAGTTTGTTCAAATCTTTCAGAACAGTGCTGGATTTATGTCACAGAGACATTATTAATCAATTAACGTATATTATAGATATCTCACAGAGACGAAACTGTATTTCTTATGGGAAAGTAAGTATAGAAGTCATTTGGGTGTACATAGGACTTATGACCTATCTTATGGTTGGCTTAAGTGATCACTTTACACAATGTAACATTCACCATTTCCACCCATGATAGAATATACCATGCTTATTCATTTTTTGGAAGTTGTATATATGTTCAAATTGCGTGGAAAGCTTTCACATACGAGTTGTAACTGCCTTTCCATGCGGCCTGTACAAAGCCATTTTCATTCCCCTAAATCCCCACAGATGTCGAACCTAGATACCTACTTTCCCGTAAGAAATACAGTTTCGTCTCTGTGAGATATCTATAATATACGTTAATTATAATTTGAATTAGTAAAGTAATTGAATCCATAAATTGAAATCTCGATGTTTATCTGTAAAATTATATTATATATAGGATACTTCGCATATTTGTGAAAACTTTAAGTTATTTAACATACAGACATAAAGTATGAAATGCGCTAATAAATGACGCCGTTACCGATGGCATTCTGTTTTATAATTACGTCATTTATTGACACATTTTATACATTTTGAATTTTTATTTTTAAATATCAATTAAGGTGTTTTTATTAAAAAAACTAACTTTTATTAAGTGAGTAAGGCCTCATAAAAAAACGTGAATAAATAGAATATACTGTTTAAAATCATTTCTATATATAAATAAAAAGCGTTTTAAAATCAACAAAAACGTAAAAATTTCTTGCAAATTTAAAACATTGTAACTTTAATAATATTGAATATTTCTTAATTTCCGTAGTACAGATTTTAGATAGTGAAGTATACTTCATACGTATAAAAACATATTATGCATACATATAAATATTCATTAAAAATTAGCGCCGCCTAGGACACTAAAAACGATTTTTTGGCCGCGGCCTGTCGATAAATGCTTATATTTTATTTATTATTGTAAATAATGTCCAGAATACAAACATTCTTATCTGTAGATGAGAGCATCTGTGGCTCTCGAAACTAGTGTATAAATTGAACTCAAAAGTGGTCTTACACAAGTATTTTATTTATCTATAAATTGTCATACATTGTTAATATCATTAATAATTAATCTTAAAAGGAATGCTTATAATTGGCATAATTTTTTTTATGTCTTGTTTGTTAATTTAAGATTTGCTGTTAACTTTTTCTAAAATAAATAAATACTTTTTCAATAATATTTTTATATGAAAGTGTGTTCTAGAAATACAATTACTGGATTTTGTCCCCAGAGGGATCATTATTTAATTAAGGATAAACTATAAGCCTCATAGAGATGAACTAATTTATATATGAGGAAAGTAGATGCAAGTCTCTAATAAAAAATAAAATATAGGTAGAGGTATCATTACTAGTTACGAAAGTTGTGTATATTAACTTGTTAATGAAAAAAATCAACAGATGTTTCTAGCAGAGACCATAGTAATATATGAAAGGTTCTTGATTCGAACATATTATATAGAACTTAAAAAAATTGATAATCTGTGGATTTTCTTACGATGGAATCTGTGAACGTTGCGTCGTGTAGAGTGATCAGTTAAGCCAACTCATAAAGGTTGTAAGCCCTGAGCCATCGTATAAGAAACTTCCTACTGCTATTTACTTTTCTCATATATTAATTAGCTTCGTCTCTATGAGACTTCTATAATTTATCCTTAATTAAATACTTTTTCAGCTTCCTTGCCCAGGACAACTAAGCAATATAAACATATCTGCTTGCCTGTTCTGTCTCGCATAACTAGAAATCATTCTTATTATTAATCAAATCAACTATATCTTTGATTCCCCACTGCAAAGGCTTTCTAGACCAGCAAACAGATACGAGCAACTGGACATCTTTGCCAATAACTGTATATTATTCAAACATATATTAAAAGGTGTATTGAAAGATCACTAGTATTTGTCAAATTGGACATAAATAGTTGATTTGTATTTGTATGTATGTTTTTTATTATAATATGACTTTCAAAGCTTGTGTTATATCTTTTCACTCTACATTATTACTTTTTTGTTTTTAAATATCTATTATATTATATTTCCTTATGCTTCTGCTTTTTATGTACCTATTCTTTTTACTTTATGTTATATTTATCTTTACATATTTGTATCTGCATTTTAAGTATTTTCTTACCACTTTATGTCATTATTATGTTTACATGTTATTATTTTTCTTTTTTTTAAACTATATATTCTGTTAATGTACACTTTACCTCTCTGTTATAAAAGCCCTACAGGGCGTTAAATAATATATTAATAAATATATAAAAATGCCCCTGTCTTTAGAACCAGCGAACAAATGTGGCAAGTCGCTAGATGAGTACGATCAACTCATCTAGCGACTCGCCACATAGCATCGGAAATAAATCTTGCCGTTGCATATCAGTCTGTTGGATTTGTGGAATTGTGCGAATAAATCACGAATCAGCATTCGTCGTACGAACCGACGACCAGCGTTAGTGGCCCCGCTGTTGCCAGAGCGAGTCTCGTCGGGTGACGTCATGGGTCGGCGTGTCCTCTAAAAATGCGTGAACGGTCGCGCACTCCACGGTTTCTGTGCCGTAAGGCGTCTGATACACATGCTTCTTTAGTGGCACGTGAGCATGCGCAGTATCGACTTTCACAGTGGCATGCTTATTAGTGGCATGTGTGTACGCACATTGCTAGAAATGAGCATGCCACCTAGTGGCATGCTCAAAAATCAACCGCCGGTTGATTTATAAGCATGCCACTGTCCTTCACCATAGAGAAGGGGTATCTTTGGAGCATGTGTGAACAGACTTGCTTATTTATGAGCATGCTTATGTCATTCGCGGGCTTCGCGGCTAGTATTATCAATGCGATCGTCTCAGTCCACGACAGATGAAACAAATATGGCGCGTTGGGGAGATGATAAAACATTACTTTTCGTGACTTATTATAGGAATCACGAATGTCTGTGGAATACTCGGTCACCGTTGTGTAAAAATTATATAGTGAGAAATAATGTTTACGAAACTTTATTAATAGGCAAACTAAAATCAAAAATGTGCGGATGGAAACTGGGGAACTTTTTTGATTTATTGGTTCACTTGAATTTTCTATTTCAGTTTGCAAAGTTTCCATTTTGAACAAGAGCGTCTCTATTCTATGACAAGAGCATGCCACTAATAAGCATGTGTGTTTGATTGTTAGCTTTGGGCATGCTTATTTATGAGCATGCCACTAATAAGCATGCCAGTAATGAGCAAGTGTGTACAGTTGTTAGGGCATGCTTATTAGTGGCATGCTCATTAGCATGCCAGTAAAGAAGCATGTGTATCTGTACCTTTAGTGGCCCCGCTGTTGCCAGAGCGAGTCTCGTCGGGTGACGTCATGGGTCGGCGTGTCCTCTAAAAATGCGTGAACGGTCGCGCACTCCACGGTTTCTGTGCCGTAACGGTCGCCGTGCTCAAAGCACACTTCTTCAGGTGTGTGCGCGTGCAGGTGCTTGAATAATCGCACTCTGAGTGTCGAACATTTGTATTTCGCGTGGGTACTTCATTTTTCTGTAAAAACGTATAGGCTAAGAGCCGGCGACGCCAGACTTAGCTTTTGGTATCGAACTTGAAATATTTTATGTAGATGTACACTAAGTTAGGTAAAAAGGTTTGGATATTATGACAATTGAGTTCGGGGGATCTTACGCTCCAAATAACTTCTCCCACATAAGTTAACAAATTAATCTGCTATTAATTGTGGTGTAAAAAAGCAAATACCTTAAAAAATTGAATGCAGTGATCGAGGATTACTCATTTTTAAGTAATGAAATTGAGATTTTACAGGAAACAAAGCCAATACATTTATAGGAAAAATGATTTTGGAAGGGATAGATATATAAAATCTAGAATTCAGTAAACAGAATAGAATAAATATTTGGAAAACGTTGCCTTGATTATGAGTCGAAAATGTTCCTAATCTCAATAGTTATGGAGTTGCTCAATTTGCATTTTGCATTTTTTTTTCAAAATTTCTGACTAAGTTTTTATAAAACATTTATACAGGGTTATTTGTAAAACATTAATAACCACGCAGGACTATATCCCTGCTCTGATTACGAGTCGAAAATGTTCAAGCTATTATGACCTAATATCAATAGTTAAGGAGATATGCGACATCAAAGTGTGCATTTTTTTTTCAATATTTCTGACTTATTTTTTCTAAAACGTTGGACTATCATTACAATAACTTATATTAAATATGAAAAATTCATTTCCTTAATACAAGTCAAATAAAAAAATAAAAACCTTCAAATTCCAATCGGAAAACATTCCAATTGGAATTTTCAGGGTTTTTATCATTATATTTAACTTGTATTGAAACGAATGAATTTTTCGTAATCGATATGAGTTACTGTAATGATAGTCCAACGTTTTACAAAAAATAAGTCAGAAATATTGGAAAAAAAATTCAAACTTTGATGTCACATATCTCCATAACTATTGATATTAGGTCATACATAATAGCTTGAACATTTTCGACTTATTATCAAGGCAGGAATGTAGTCCTGCGAGGTTATTAATGTTTTACAAATAACCCTGTATACGGTAACACATATCGATTACGAAGAATTCATTCGTTTCAATAAAAGTTAAATAAAATGATAAAAACCCTGTAAAAGGAACGTTTTCCGATTGGAATTTGAAGGTTTTTGTTATTTTACTTGACTTGTATTATAGGGAATGAAATTTTCATATTCGATATAATTTACTGTAATGATATTCCAACGTTTTATAAAAAATAAGTCAGAAATATTGAAAAAACACCGTACATTGGGGTGGGCCACTAACGTACTGAAAAAAAATTCGTCATAATATGTATTGAATTGTAACAGTGAAAAAATGTTGCTAAATTCAGTTTATTATATCATTGGCTTAATTACACCTTTTAATTTTAAACAAGTTTCATAACGATTAGAAAACATCTTTTGTCTACGGATTAACCTTGAAGTTATGAAAAATTAATAAAAAAAGCCATGTTTCTTATTTCTTAATACATCTAGTATTGAACATGACTAAAAATTTCATTTTTATTAGCTGTTGGTCCCCAGTGTTGCACAGGTTGAGGATCAAGTTAAAAATAAGATTGTGGGGGGAAACAAAGGTTCCATTGTTTTGCAAAGCCTCTAAAAAAACACGTTTCCATGTAATCTAGGCTGGGATGGATGGAATGTCCAGGGGGGGAAATGTGGCCTCTGTTTACCACCAGGTCCTTAAGAATATTTATTCATAATTCGGTAGAACAGTACAGATTTGCATTGAAAATATATCAGAGGAGAGGAAGAGGTATAGGGGAAGGGTGAAAATATCGCCTATGTTACTCGACGGATCTTAAATAATAGACGATAATAAGTATATATGAGATACGATAAGAAATAATGATAAGATTGCGATATTTAAGATTTTTATTAATCTCGGAATAATGTCGTTTAAAACGATAAGCATTGGTTCAAACGTTTTATTTAAGCAAACTGTATGTAAACAAAAAAAAAATTGAATTCGGAAAATGTTAGGCATATCTAAATACTTATCAATATTGAAAGGGTAGGTACCGGCGCCCTTTTTAAAGAATTTGTTTGAATTCGAATGGAACGTTATGTCAAAATTTCAAAGCAATGGTTGAAGAACTTTAGGAGATTTAAGATTTTGGACAATCGAACATTTACATTTTTATTTGTGTGAATAAATAGTAGGCATATAAAAACAAAGTAGACATACAAAAACACATTCACAGACGAATTTTTACTGGAATGTTTCTTTTTCAGAAGAATTTCTAATTTTTTTGTTACGATGACATATGGGGATGATGATCAATTTTTTTGACGTTCGCTGATCAGTAATTAAGCTCTGCTCTTGCAAGGGTACTTTAAAATTTCTGGGAAGGATGTATTCATTAATTTCATTAAAAATTACACGACGAAACATCTAGAAACGTAAGAATTCCTCTTGATTTTTCTTAGGTATTCAGGGTAAGATTTTATGATGTTTTATACTTTATATCTATATCTACAAAATTGCTTAATACCTTTATAGACTATATTATTTCAAATTTCCTGATATACATATATATTAATAATATCGTATGTGTATTATGTTTATTGTGCTTACTTATCCATTTTCTTATTTTTATTTTTCTCTTCTCTTGTTTTATTTTTTTCATATTTTTTTATTATTTAATTCGGGTTTTTATCTGTTATTACGGTTTTTATATCTGAAATATAATTTAAAATAACTGTTACACAGCTACAAAATTACACCGACACTCAGGAACGTGCCCAAGGGCTAGTTGAGTGGCGAATCCAAAAATTAAAATTAAAAAATATATAAATATATGTATATGTATATAAATTTGGATTCTTAATAAATAAAAAATAAAAAATATGATAGGTACATAGTATTTTAACATCTGTGTAAAATGTATATTTATATATATGACATGACCTCAGGAATTAAAGATTTTCTCCATTCTTTTTTGTTTGTTACCATGTCTCTATTAATTTAAATTATGGGTGCTAATTCAGCCATGTCCTGTCTCATAAAACTTCATAATTTCTTAGTAAATTGGCAATTAGATCAACGTATAATTGTTATTTTATTATTATTTATAGCAAAGGACTATATTTTGTGGATGAAAAAATTAAAATATGTAAATAGAGTAACATTTCAACTTGCAATAATATTAAAAACATGCCAGAACATAGGATAAAAAATATTTTTTTCGAAACATTGATATCAATCCATAGACAGAAGATGATTCTCAATTTGAATAGTATTTGACACACATGATTTTGATTTCATTTTGAATCATTCTATCGCTACTAGAATGGCGTCATTGAAAAAAAAATTTCGGCCCGGCCTAATATACAACCGATCATTCTACATATACAGGGTTATTTGTAAAACATTAATAACCTCGCAGGACTATATTCCTGCCTTAATTATGAAGCGAAAATGTTCTAGCTATTGTGACCTAATATCAATAGTTAAGGAGCTATCCGACATCAAATTTTGCATTTTTTTTCAATATTTCTGACTTATTTTTTGTAAAACGTTAGACTATCATTACAGTAACTTATATCGAATATGAAAAATTCATTCCCTTTAACGCAAGTCAAATAAAAAAACTAAAACATTCAAATTCCAATTGGAATTTTCCAGGGTTTTTATCATTTTATTTAACTTGTATTAAAACGAATGAATTTTTCGTAATCGATATGTGTTACTGTAATAATAGTTCAACGTTTTACAAAAAATTTAGTCAGAAATATTAAAAAAAAAATGCAAACTTTGATATCGCATATCTCCTTAACTATTGATAATAAATCATAATAACTTGAACATTTTCGACTCATAATCAAGGCAGGAATATAGTCCTGCGAGGTTATTAATGTTTTCGAAATATCTCTGTATATGTGAATAAAGTTTGGAGTTTCACTTGAGCACAGAAAAACAAAATATAAACAAAATTTACGGCCAATATGATATAACCCACCCATACAATGGAATAAGTTAAATAACCTAGAACCCCCGAAGTTCAGTAAGCATGACACCGGTTCCTCATACTAGAGATTCCAAGTTCAGTTCCCGGTGAGGTCACATTACATTTGTGTGATTTAAAAAGTATGGGAGTTATTGTGAAGTGTTTTGTTACATTGATTGGGCCTGATGTAGATTCAAAAATTAAAAAAAAAACCTTAGGAGCGATATGCCGCCTCAAAGGAGGAGGGAAATGCCGCCTTCCGAGAAAAGTGAAACTTGACTTGGCACGTTAACGAGTTTCGTTGTGTTTTATTTTTAAGTTTGTCGGTACCAAGAAGTTTTTGTTATGAAAACATTTTGGACGCGCCAAGCGTCGATTCCGCTGCTTGGAAGCTGGAAGCGCCTTGCCACACTGCCGTTGCCTACCAAGACTGTGGTTTAAAAACCACATGTGCCAGGAAAACACAAATTAGTGGCGCCGAGAGAACCTTGGAAAAATTGCTTATTCAAGAAGCTAATCTAAATGTGAACTGGAAACAAAGCGGGAAAACTAGAGCATATAATCAATTTCTCGCATGTGCAGTGCATAAAGTGCTTGTAAAAACAATCAACACACGTCCCTCACTACTTCAATGAAAAGGCTTTTAGAAATTAATATCTAGAACAGATTAATAGTGTCCCGAGACCTGTCTGTAGGAGGCAAATGAAAAATCTGGAAATTAATTAAGGATTTATTGATTATTATAGTTAATTCACAAAGTCACTGGACACGAATTAAACATAACTTATCTAGAATTCATTCAGTATCACTTGTATGAACACTTTATTATTTAAGCGCGTAAAATACAGCACTTATTACAATATTGCGCCGTTTGAAACGTTAAAATATACATGATCTGCCGCGGCGCTGGTATTATACGAAACACGTTGGTTTTTCGAACCTTCTACATTATTCTACACATTTCCAGTGTTTCCGAGAATGTTAAAGTCGCTTTAAGATATTTGTAGACATTTTCTAGATAGGTCTAGAGTGCTTTAGGATGTTATAGAGGTTTCCATAGAGTTGTTCCAAAGTGACATATTACAAAGGATGTTTAACATTTCGTTACAGTAGCTATGGACCAACTTTTCTTCTTTCAACTTTCTTCGTATCTTCGTATCTTCATCCTCTTCGATCCTCGCTCCCCCTACTGGCGACACGGAGTTGCTGGGCATACTTTTTCATGATTTAGAATGATTATTAGAACTTCCTTTACTGTATCATAAATGTATTTTACACACATACGTTTAAGTGATCGCATCTCTGCCGCGTTCAGTCTACTTTCGTTTCTCTTCTGCCAGCTCCAGGATTCACTTCCGTACATCAGTGTTGGTACCAGAATCCCATTGTGTATCTCTAGTCTTCCTCGCAGTCACCCTCCTCTTGTGATCCTTGTCAGCCTTCCCTCTTTTGTCGAACATCACAAATACATAAACTCATCTACTTTCTCCAAACGTTCATTGCCTACTAGTATTTCACACCTGGTCTCACTTTCCTCCCTTTCGAATATCATAACTTTTGACTTGTTAACATACATAATAAGGTCACTTTCTCACAGAGACGAAACTGTATTTTTATGGAAAAGTAGGTAAAGAAGTCTTTTGGGTGTACACAGGGCGTACGACCTATCGTACGGCTGACTTAAGTGATCACTTTACACAATATAACCTACTTTACCTATTTTCCCATAAAAATACAGTTTCGTCTCTGTGAGACATCTATAATATATATTGATTGATTAACGATGTCACCGTGACAAAAATCCAGTACTGTTCTGAAAAATTCGAACGTACTCAAAATATTCTGAATCTATCTATGTAAAAGTGTAGCGCCCTTTCCTCTCTGCCTATCCCAGCGGAAAAATGTTAAGTACGTAAGTAAGTATAAGAATATTAAGCAAGTAAGTAAGATAGTAGGTATTTGAACTTAGTATTAGGTAAGTAAGTATTAGAAGATTAAAATGCGCCAATTAATTAATTAATTTGTAATTTATCGAGGACCTTAAAGAAAGCCGCGGGAAAATAAATTTCAATGAATTATTTATGTAGTTAATTAATCCACGTAATTTTACAGCTGTAATTATATTGTACTTATTCTTCAAATGTAGCAAATTTATTTTGTGGTAACATAATTATAATTGATGTAAATTAACTTTGTTAAAATCACTTATTTATTGAAAAAATTCAACATGTTTCGAAGCCAATGGATTCTTCGTCAGGAAAATAAAATAATATTTAAAAATCGAAGTATAGATCAAAATATTAAATGGAAAATGATAATATAAAGTACCTAATTAACATGAAAAAAATTTAAAAGATAACTATTTGCAAAAAGGACCTGATTATTTATAATATTCAATTTACTATTAACACTCTTTCTTATTTCCAAAATTTCTAATTTATCAAATTGTGATTCTGTATAATTTGTATTTTCTAACCATTTTTTGGCTATGGATCATTCTTTTGATATTAATAAGGGTTTACAAATTTTACATACTAATTATACAGAATCACAATTTGATAAATTAGAAATTTTGGAAATAAGAAAGAGTGTAAATAGTAAATTGAATATTATAAATATTCAGGTCCTTTTTGCAAATAGTTATCTTTTAAATTTATTTTCATGTTAATTAGGTACTTTATATTATCATTTTCCATTTAATATTTTGATCTATACTTCGATTTTTAAATATTATTTTGTTATCCTGACGAAGAAGCCATTGGCTTCGAAACATGTTGAATTTTTTCAATAAATAAGTGGTTTTAACAAAGTTAATTTATATCAATTATATTGTACTTAAATAAAAAATCTATTTGAAGGCGTTCAACATCATATACATTCATCAACATCACATATCCGTTCAACATCAGGGATGACGTAGGTGCTCTGAGGGAATAAAACAGGAATTCCGCCAGTCCGGGTTTTAAAGTAACGGAAGTGCTCATTACGCGACACTTCCGGTGACTAGACAACTTGAATTCACGTTATATTACTACTTTCATATAAAAGGAAATGCCTTTTTCAACATAAAATAATTTCTTTTTATAAATACGTAGTATATATTTTGTACATTCGACAGGTATGAAAATTGAAAATTTGGTCTGGAAAAACAAAAATATGCATATTGAAAGTAAGGTCAAAATATACAAGACATGCGTGCGACCTATTATGACATATGCTGTAGAGATGCGGGCTGACACTGTCCGCACCAAAGGACTCCTCAGAACAACTGAAATGAAGGTGCTGAGATCCATTACTGGAAAAACTCTACGTGACCGTGTCCGAAATGAATACATAAGTAAAACTTGCAAAATATAGGACATAGCACGGTGGAGTAGATCCAGAAGGAGATTCCGGCGGGATCACGTGGCCAGAATCGATAAAATATAAGTAACTGTATTGATAGTCCAACGTTTCACAAAAAATAAATCAGAAATATTGAAAAAAAAAAAATCTCATTAACTTTTGATATTAGGTCATGATAGCTTGAAAATTTTCGACTTATAATCAAGGCAGGAGTATAGTCCTGCGAGGTTATTAATGTTTTACAAATAACCCTGTATAAGTGGTGAAAAAAAGTACATTTTTATGAATTATATTAATAATAGACAAAATCATTTTTCATATTTTAGTACAGTTTGTGTATGCTTCTATATAATTTAATAATAAGGATCCAACTATTATTATTATTAAATTGTACAATAATTCTTAAGATCAAATAGCGACATTAATTTTATTTATTTATTTATTTATTTCATATCTTTACTTTTACATTTGTTCGAGTTAGATTATACTATGCCTGTCTCACTAGAGAGCTCTGTGTTGAGACAGGCAAAGTTTACAATTATAACTTATATGTAAGTACATTAATACAAAATAGGTTAAAACAAAAAGTACATTTTGAACAAATAAGTTTTAAAAAAAAGATTTATAATCGCCTACACTCAGGCACATGTAAATATACACTAATACAATCTCAATTTTTCTAATTCTCAATTTGTTTGGATGAGTTTCCCAATTGCTGGTCGACCCATCTCTTTTACCCAAATTTTAATAGTTGTTTTTACATTTTTCGGATTGTTAATTTGTGATACCCTTTCCAGCATTGTATTGTACAGTTTTGGGCCTATGTGTTTGAAGTTCCTTTGTTCCATACGTGGTTCGCGCTCATTGCTTAGTTCTGCTGCCTGCATCGCAGGATCTGCGTACTTAACCCCTTCGTATCCTTCGCCAGGACGCGGTGGAGATGCAATAGTATAACAGACGGTAGTGACTTATAATTTATTGCGGGTGGCCATAATTTACTCGGGAAAAATGACTGCGCGTGGGCCCGTTTGACGCCCGGCGGCGCGGCACAATCGAAGAATAAACACGGCGCAACATAAACAGGGCGGCCGCGCGACTTCGCATTCCTGCGACTAAACAAAAATGTGTTTAGTCCTCGCACCGCGCAACGCAAGCCACAACAATGGATCGAAACAATGAATGAACAATGTGTCGCGTCGAAGATTAGGCGCCCGAGTCCGCCACTTGTGACGCGCGCGTCATTTTTTTATTTTTTTCCACCTCGAAAATAACAAAGAACACCCCGAGTTCAAAAATAATAATAATTACTCTCTTTATATCAACTCGTGGCGTCTGCTTGCTTGCCGTCAACTTTGGATCGATTTATGACCCTTTTCCCGTGATGCAATCGAGCTGAAACTTGGCAAGTAGACTCGTGGCGACGATCAAGAAGATCTATCAAATTTTCGTTTAAAAAAATTAATAATTATAGTATAATTTCCGATTTTTAGAAATTTTATTGGTTTTTTCAAATTGCAATCATTAGAAAATTTTGATTAGCAAAGGTGCGGCGGCCCGATAACGTCGCGGAATATTTTCCAAATTTGAATTACTCCGTCGGTATAATAGGTAGAATTTCGAAAATTTACAAAACAATTGGTTCACAGATGACAGCAAAATTGGGTTTTTTGGGAGAAAATCAAATAATAATTTATTTCTTTTAGATTTCTGCTTAGTTTTGAAGAATTCTACATTACTCAAATCTGATTCTGACTAAATCATTTGACGCTGGAAATTCATAAGGTACGATATTGATGATAATTGAATCTATCAAAATCTTGACATCTCAAAACATCTGACATTTTAGAAATGTATTAAATTTCTGTGAGTTTAGTGTTATGTTATATGTTTTAATTCGTCTTTAATTATTGTTATATTTTATAAAGAAAGGGTAGTAAAAACTTGGTTTTTATGGGTTACTTTTTTAATTTAATTAAACTTTGTTTAGACCACTTTTTTTATTACTGAAAAATTCAACATGTTTCGAAGCCAATGGCTTCTTCGTCAGGATAACAAACAATAACTTTTACATACTTACTCACCAGATGACATGCAAAAAGTGGAATTAATATTTAAAACTATAATAGTTGGAGTGCCAGAAAGAATCAGGTATTTTCGCAGAGTGCCTACTAGGAGTGGGAAACATTACTTAGTGATGTATCGGTCTGATTCTGTAGGTTTTTATACGATTGTCTAAACAAATATTAGTTATTTTCTGAACTGTGGTAAGCTGTCTGTTTGTCTCATAATGCCGCCGATTTTGAAATTTTAGGTTTGACAGGTTTGCAATTAATAAATTCAATCGTAAGATGGTGCCCCACATTTAATAATTTCTTTTGTTAGCCTGACTAAGAAGCCATTGGCTTCGAAACATGTTGAATTTTTTCGATAATAAAAAAGTGGTGTAAACAAAGTTTAATTCTATAAATTATGATTATAATGTCACCACAAAATAATTTTGCTGTGTTTGAAGAAGAAGTCAAAAATAATACGTTAAATAATGAGGAGTTGTCGTTGAGGTTCTATTCGCAGAATACAAAGTAGCACACCGTTGGAGGGCTTGGAGATGAAGACAAGTAACACAGCCAAATATAAGATAATCTAATTTATGATTGGATTATATAAAGAATCAGGAACTTCGGGAACGGTATATTGTCCCAGATATCCTGAGTAAACTAAGGCAAGATGTAATATACACATGTAGCGAGAGGCAATGAGTCCTGTAATATATGCAAAGCCCCCACACACAAGCCAATAAAATGGAGACCGAGGAGAAGACAATAGACCTAAAAAAGTAAAAATACGACTGCGTAAAAAGTGAAAAGAAACAAACAAGTTCAGTAGTATAGAATTCTCTTAAGTAATATTGAATAACTACACCATTAATATAGTTTTATGATCGATACACACAAAAACAAATAATTCTAATGCGGTACATAGCGACTTTGACATCAAAATTGGCCCACGCGTTTGGTCTCTAGAGCGCCCAAAGCAACAAACATACATACATACATAGGCTGATAAACTCATTACCCTCCTTTGCGTCGCGCGGTCGGGTAAAAAGGTATGCAGATGTTATGTTATGATGTCTGAATAAAAAAGTAATATCATTATCTTTAAAATTGGTAAAAGACACCTGGAAGAGGTTCTCCGATGATCAAAGTCACTCATTAATGACACTCTGTCTATACTTTTGTTTTTATACTATCTACCTTGATATTAATTGACTTATTTACACTTTTTGTTTGTTCATATATGTATATACCTACTTTTTACTCTAATTTACTCTACTTTATTTTTCTTTTTAGTCTCTAATGAATGAATGGAATGGCAACTTACCTCAGAACAGGTATTTTTATATGCCTAGCGAGGTAGGTAACGATAAAGGCCTGCATACAAAAAATTACATATTGTATTTGTTGCTATCTTATTCTTAAACTCTGCAAATATTCTTACCGTTAATTATGTTTTGATGCAAGCTGTTGTAAAAGTTATTTACTTAATAAACGCCGATTTATCGGCACTCAAACTGAACAATCTAGTTATTTTTAGATTACGGCCGATTGTATGGATATGATGGATATTACGAAAAATTAAAAAAATATATATTAAAGACGAGACACCGAAAAATACGATGAAAATTTAAACATTAAAAATATACAATTAATAAAAATATAGGTACATTGTTTTTACCACTTATATATTGAAAATATAAAGGGACCATTGACCCTGAAACATGATGTTATTTTCAATATATAAGAGGTGAAAGCAAAGTACATTTTTATTAATTATATTAATAATGTCGACACAAACTCATTTTCCATTTTTTGAAGAAAAATTAAAAATATAGTTGTGTATGCTTCTACATTCTTGTGGATGCCTCTGCATGCTTGCGTATACTTCCATATATTTTAGCTTGTGCATGTTTCTGCAAGAACGTACCTGTGTTTGGAAGGAGTTTTCTAAATTTAACGGCTGCAGCTTGCACATAATGCAGTAACTAAGCTGCACCTGCCTGGCCCGAGTGGAGTAACGATTAGCATCGATTTGGGCTTCAACAACTCTTTCGCGCAGTCTGCACTCGATATAACCATAAACACCGCGCAACTAATAATATTATTTGTTTTTATTCTCACTGCAATGCGCGCCGTGTGGTCCTGGATCTAATCACGCGATTAAATTCCTCATCGAGGTGGCAGTATTTTTCTTGCGCGTGGTTTACGATAAGTCAATTGCAATAACAATAAAGATATAAAATGCATAAAAGGTAAGCAAGCCACGTCTAACCACACATGATATACCCACACTGGTAACCTTAATCCTTATGGAATGTTTCTAAAAAGTCTGATAATCCCTTGCTTCTAATTATGTTGGCAAATTACTTATTAATATTTGTTGAATTATCTCAGCGTTTACGTCATTAAATCAGTTTTTGTATTATTTCTGTTAAATTAATTATACACAGATATCGGATTGGTGAAGCGTGCCAAGTTCTCGAAAAATCTAGCGATAGAGAATAAAGAATGGTCAACGCGTTGAAGCAATCTGGATGTACTTCACATCGGCGTAATGGCAGGAAAAAATAACAAAAATAAGTAAGTAAATATGTATATGATTTTTTTCCAAGTAACCAGTTATATTTCGTATTCGTGATGCTCATTGAATTGGGTGAAAAACACAAACTATGTTACCTCTACGCGAGTTAAATTATAATTTTATATATTACTACTTACTCGTGTTTCGAGAGTAACATAATCTTTCATCGACGGCTGAATAATTAAATATGTTCTTCTTCAAAAACAGCAAATTAATTTTGTGGTGACATTATTCATGTAATGAATAAAAATAAACTTAGTTTTCACCACTTTTGTATTATCATCATTTTTCAATTTTATACAATTGTTTTCTGACGAAGGGGCCATGGGTTCTGAAATATGTTGATATTTTTCAATAGAAAAGTGGTGAAAACTAAGTTTATTTTTATTAATTATATAATTAAATATTCTCTTGCTCTCGAAACTTGTGTAGTTAAATATAAAATTTTAAATAAACTCACGTAGAAGCATTACAGACGCCCTTAGATAAATAATATTTCTTATGGCCGGTTGTATCAGCTTGGATTATAGAAATCTTTCATTTAAACTATCGATTATTACGTTTTTCATCTATCACACAACATGTTTTCGTAAAAATCTATAGTTTTAATGAAAGATTACTGGATTTAACGAAAGATTACGTAAAATAAGTGAATTGTATTTCGATTGATGGAGTGAGGTAACATACAGTAATGCATAATTTTTATTATATTATACTTTACTTTTTTGTATTTTTATTATATTATGCTTTCTTTAAGCTTCTGTTTCTACTATATACTTGGTTGTGACTTTATGTTATATTTATCTTTTAGTATAGTGCTACTGTTATGTATTTGCTTACCACTTTACATTATTAAATTTTCTTCATTTCTTCGAGATTAAATTAGATGAATTTAATAAATTTATCTCGAAACTTAAGTAGTGAAATATAAATGTATTATTAAACTCACGTAGAGGTAACAAAGTTAATATTTTTCATCTATTTTAATGATCTTTAAAAACATATTACAAAATTAATGTTTTTTTTGCAAGTTTACCATATACGTATTCTATTCTAACATTGAATCACCGTACGCTATAATTTCATTTTTTATATTATGACGAAATGAATGTGTCTGAATAAAGAAATATTGTTTTTCAGAATGTTTTGAGCATGTTCACATATTTCAAAAACACAATACTGGATTTTATCCCCAGGGTACATCATTAATCAAGACGTATTATATATATATTGGTATATAATATATGTCTCATAGAGACGAAAAATTTTTTTTGTGGGAAAGTAGGGATGGAAGTCTTTTTTTTGGTGGTTATAGGGCTTAAGACCTATCGTATATCTGATTATAGATAGGTAGATTGCAGATTATACAATATAGGTAGATTATAGATATCTCATATAGGTTTTTGGGAATGACAGGTGGCGGTAGTGCGGAACAACTCACATATGGAACAAGGTGTGTAAGTTAAACATGAATATTCAACTTCCAAAATTCGATAGATGTGGTAGTCTATCATGGGTGAAACTGGTGAACGTTACATTGTGTAAAGAGACCACTCAAGCCAGCCCTACGATAGGTCGTCAGTCCTATAGACACGAAATAAAAAAGATTTCCCATATAAAAAAATAGCTCCGTCTTTCTCTATGAGACATCTATAATATTTAGATATATAAATATTGTTCTTTATCAATTTTTTTTAACATGTGCTGTATTGAAGTAATAATACACTTTTTGATATTCTCAGGTAAAGAAATTTCAATAGTGCATAATATAAAAAATAGCTCCGTCTCTCTCTATGTGACATCTATAATACTTAGGTATATAAATATTGTTCTTTATCAATTTTTTTTAACATGTGCTTTATCGAAGTAATAATACACTTTTTGATATTCTCAGGTAAAAAAATTTCAATAGTGCATTCTTCTTCTTCTTCTTCAGCCTTCATCTACCCACTTCTGGATATAGGCCTCTTCAATATGCCTCTTTGGCGGAGCCTATAATCGCTAGGAGATACGTCCCCGGGTGGCGGATAGGGGAAAGCTCTCCAGATATGGAGGGTAGGAGGGAAATAAAAAACCTCTCGCAGACCAACAGGCAGTAGCGTCTGACCCATAATGGGCGGCTACAAACAGCGTCTGTTCTAGGGAACAAATCAGCCGCCCTTAACATAGGTAAGGGCGGCTGATTTCAAAACTCACCAACCCGTCTGGCAAACACCCGATAATGAACCCGAATTCCAATAGTGCATAAACGCTACAAATTTTCATAGTCACGCCACTGCTAACGCTTGCAAACAAAGAACTACTCAAAATATCGACTTATTTTTAACCATTTGACACCGCCATCCATTTCGGCGACAGTTAATTAGTAATTGGGTTTCCTTCTAGACTTCGCGTCGGCCATTTTGTGTCATCCAATGTCATATGTTCGGAAATCGTTTTGTAATTATTAAGCCCGAATGAGACAATTGCTGTACCTAACCGACACGCACCTACCAATTAAAAGAAGCTTGCGCTAATTGGTTCGTTCGCTTATCGACCCAACTGCGACAGCATGCGTCAAATTTTTCCATCAAAATTTTTGATAACAATTTTTTACTCGCCAATTTATTTATTTTGTTTTAGGGAAAATTAACAGCAAAATAACAATCTTAAAAATATGAAATAATGGTTTTTACAATTACGCCAATTACAAATTTTCCACTGAATATAAAAATTTACTTTAACTTATTTTAATAGCGAGTGGAGAGGGTGGAGGGGAATGTGGGACGGGAGTAGAAGGGAAGATATAATGTATAAATTAGTTTGGGTGCGGAGTGTAGATATTGTTTGTTTTATGTTTCTTATTGTTGCGTTGAAAATGTCAATGTGATAGTTTGTGTTAAATGAATTTGTGGATCTGTACATAAAGGAGTTTTGTTTTGAGTTGGTCTTACAAAACGGGAGATGAAAAGTAGGTGAATGTCTGTTATTGCAAGTTGGGATGTGGTAAGATATTCGTTGAAGAAGTTCCGGACTATCAACTAGATTGTGTGTTATCTTGAATAGCATCACCGCGTCAGCTATGTTTCTTCGGCGAGTTAGGGTCTGCATGTTAAAAAACTTCGCAGTCTTCATTGCTTATATGAGATCTAAATGAACCAATGCGAATATTGTGGTAGATACGATCTAACTTGCATTTCGGAATTAAACAGTAACCAAAATATAATCACCTCATGATATGCTATCCATGCCTAATCTGCATTTTAATAAATTCAGAATTAAAAAGATAAATATCGTATTTAAATATAATAATTTCGTTTTCTGTCGGTCCATAAATTTGTAACTTGCTGGAATTAAAATTTAAGATTATTATGAACGCAATGTTGCGCGGTCACGTAAGGGACTTTATTAATTATCAGAATTTCTCGTGATTTTTCACGGGTGTGCGGATATCATCTTATAAAATTCTAACCTGCATTTCTTAAGTTTAGAATTAGAAATAGAACTAAAACGCATTTTTTAAGTTTATTAATAGAAATAAAATGTCGTGATCACCTTATACAATTCTAATCTAACCTAACTTGCATCGCTTATATCAGAACATAGACTAATAAAATTCTAACCTAAGCTTCATAAATTCAACATTAAACAGGTATAATCAGTATCGTCATATGGTGAGGCAGATACTAGAAACTCGTCTCCCTCCCTGACAATGTGCATTATATACATTACGAACCCTTTTATGTTTATGATAAAGGTAAATTACGAACAATCACTTAAATGAAACTGTAAAATTGTTTGATCTATCATTCATATCAAATTGACTTGTCTATAATTATGTCTGTATATGTCATCCTTTAATTGTGGGAGACATTTAACTATTTTTTTTGTATTTTGTCCTACCAAGCAATTATGTCTCCCTGTTGGATGACTGAATAAAAAAAAAAAAAAAAAATAACATCGAAATCATTTAATAATAAAAAAAGTATATGACACCATAATAATGAAGAATGGAAATGTTACAAACAATAATTATCTATGTATACATAAAATAAATGCTTCAAAAATGTTGCTACACGTAACGCGCACATTGCCAGTACAAAAAAATATCTAAATTGTATGAAAAATGTATGAAAGTGTGAGATGTACAGATTATTTTAAAATACACGTATACATATATTATTTAATATGAAATAATATTATACACATGATTAAATATTCGAGTAACTTTAAAATATGACCGAAGAAAAGCGTGGTTATATTACTGTTCCTTTATATGGTTAAATATAAAGGAAGAACCAACGTCAAAATAGGAATGCTATTCGGAGAGTGCCATGGATGAAAAAGAAAAAAAGAAAGAAAAAAGAAAAAAGAAAAAAAAATGAAAAAAGAAGAAAAAGAAAAAAAAAAAAAAAAGAAAAAAAAAGCAAAGAATGAATGCAAAAAAGTCTTTACATTCAAAATTTTGAAATGGCCAACAAATCGACAAAATGTTACAATTTTGACGATGCAACATGCCATGAAGCAAAATTATTGAATAAAAATATCACAAAAATATCTATGCTTGAGAAAGCCCCATGGACATATAGCTAGGGTTGCCAACTTTTATTAGAATAAACAGTCTGAAATAGAGTATATCTGATTTCAAAGGAGGTAAATAAAGAGTACGGACTTATAAAAAAGAGAATCATTTATTTCAAATTTTTGAAAACGTATTTTTTGCTGCTTTTTGCAGCACATAACCATTTTTCATTGTTTTTAAAAGAATTGTACGACTCCAAACATTCTAACTCTAAGTTAACTTTTTCTTGCGACAAAATAAAACGTAACTTCAAAACAACTTGTGACATTGACATCGCATATTGACATTAGTGGCTGCGTTCAGAAACGTCCGAGTGTGGCTTGGGGAGTAGGGATTCTCAACTTGGGAATACCAGCATATTAGTAAATAGTCGACTTTTTTGGTTACGATAATAGGTATACATCATATATGCGTGACTGGTACTAGTATAGTAAACGTTGTGTAAAAAATAGTATTTTAGCATTCTCTATTAATGTTATAGATTATATAGCTCACCTTTATCGGCTGCGAAGCGGCCACCATAGCCACTCAACTGAGCCGACCACGTCGGCTGCTCGAATCAGCGATATAAGAGCACTCACCTTCTTAAAAAGTAGAAAAATTAATTCTACAGAAACCCATGGCTGCGCAGCGGCCGCGCTCTGCCGCGATGCGGCCAGCAGGGCCGCTTGCATCAACACGCATTATAGTAATCTTTCGTGAAAACCATAGATTTTTACGAAAAAGAATTGTATGATTTTCGGAAAACGAAACAATCGTTTGAGAGATATAATTTAAACCAAGTTGATGCAGTCGGCCCATAGCAGCCCACAGGGCCTAGCTTAATAGTCTGAAAGGCTTGTGGGAAAGTTTGTATGTATAAATTAATTTCCTTTAATACAAGTTAAATAAAAAAATAAAAACTTTCGAATTCCAATTGGAAAATTTTCAGGGTTTTTATCATTTTATTTAACTCGTATTGAAACGAATGAATTTTTCGTAATCGATATAAGTTGCTGTAATGATAGTCCAACGATTTACAAAAAATATATCAGAAATATTGAAAAAAAGATGCAGACTTTGATGTCGCATATCTCCATAAACTAGCTTGAACACTTTCGATTCATAATCAAGGCAGGAATATAATCCAGCGAGGTTATTAATGTTTTCCAAATATCCCTGTATAGAGTTTGTTTCGGCTATTTTCTTTGTTGCAAGATTCAGTAATGTAAAATGAAATTAAACTGGCAAATGAAATTAATATATACAAGTAGGTACATAGGTACCCGATTGTCAGGCAAATTAGGTAGTACCTACCCACCTACAGCTTGTTCAGGCACGTGAGAACATTGAAGCATGATATTTACGTAAATATTAGGTCCTTACATATGAAATTGGCGTTTAGTATGGGAGGAACATAAAGCCGATTTTTTTTTATTATAATATATTTATTTAATCAAAGTATGTACCATTGCTATCTATGCACTTTTGCCATCTCATAGGTAGTTCATCGATCCCTTTACTAAAAAAACCATTCGGACGGGAATCAATAAAATCTTTGAAGGCGGTTTGGACTGCCCCATCGGAGTTGAATTTTTTCCTTTGCAAGAAGTTATCCAAATTTCGAAAAAAATGGTAATCTGTTGGGGCAAGGTCCGGAGAGTACGGTGGATGTCTTAGACATTCCAATTGAAGCTCCTCTAATTTGGTAGCCGTCTGTTGTGCGGTGTGTGGTCTAGCGTTATCATGAAGCAGCAGTGGCCTAGAGCGATTAACCAGCCTCGGTTGTTTAGCAGCTAGCTTTTCCATCATGGTTTGCAGTTGCTGACAATAGACATCTGCCGTAATCGTCTGGCCAGATTTAAGAAAGCTGTAGTGAACGACACCAGCACTAGTCCACCAAACGCTCACAAGTAACTTTTTTGGAGTCAATTTTCGCTTGGGGCAGGGTTTGGCTGGTTCGGCAGGGTTCAGCCATTGCGATGAGCGCTTCCGATTATCCTACAGGATCCACTTTTCATCACAGGTAATGATTCGATTTAAAATCCCTTCATATTGTGCCGGTTGAGTAATGCAACGCAGCAGTCAACGGGCGTTTGTTGATTTGCTTCACTCAATTCGTGAGGTACCCACCATTCAAGCTTTTTCACCTTACCAATTTGCTTCAAGTGGATTAAAACAGTTTTATCACTAACATCGCAGCCTGCAGCTAACTCGGATGTGGTTTGAGATGGATCCGCTTCCACAATAGCCTTCAATTCTTCATTATCAACTTTGGTCTCCGGCCGTCCACGGGGCTTGTTCTGCAGGTCGAAATTTCCAGAACGAAAACTTGGAACCAAAAACGCACTGTATTTTCTTTTGCGGCACCGTCGCCATACACATCATTAATCCTTCGAGCCGTTTCTGCAGCACTGGTGCTACGGTGGAACTCGTACTCGTAAATAACGCGA
>JADDOH010006709.1:0-120065 GCA_016648135.1 Agrypnia vestita | reverse complement strand
AGACCAGATTTTGAGGATGGACGGGGTTACCCCCAAAGGAAATCAATACTAACAATTCTAACACACGTGAAAACCTCATTAGAACATATATATATATATATATATATAATATATACTACATATATATATGCAGAAGTTAGTAAAGACGCGAACCAAAAAATGTATATACAGCGCGCAATATATTTTCTTTAGGTACACTACGACCCGGTTATTTCAAGTTGGATTAGAATAAAAGTTTGTTCAAAGCGTAGATTTTTACAGAAACAGGTCATTTGATTGATAGAGAACGCGAAAATCTATGCTTTAAGCTACAGATACACATGCTTATTTAGTGGCATGTGAGCATGCGCAGTATCGACCTTCTCTAGGCCTTGCTTATTAGTGGCATGTGTGTTCGCACATTGCTTGTAACGAGCATGCCACTTAGCCATACAACCGTCGGTTGATTTATGAGCATGCCACTAAGTGGCAAGCCACTAAGAAGCATGTGTATCTGTACCTTTAAACGAACTTTTACTTTGATCCAACTTGAAACAACCGGCCCTAAGTGCTTATAAACATTTTCTCCGCAGCCCCTGGCTTCTTCTGCTTGGTGCGGTGGTAGGGCATCCGGCTCCCATCCGGGCGACTCGGGCTCGATTCCCAGTGCCGGAATTTTTTTCTCATTTTTTTATTATTTTATTTTGATATCTATTTTATTTATAATATTAATTATGCAGTCGCGTTAGTTTTACAAAAAGGTGTTCAAATATTTTCGGCTATAAATAAGTAAATATTCTTTAGGAAACTGGCATGCAAAAGTATCGTAAAAATTTTTGACGGGTTACAGTTAGTATTCAATATTTTCAAGATCTCTAGAACAGTTCCACAATTTAAATATGGCTATAATTCAAAGAGCATATATTACGATGTGGTTTGATTAAGACTGCGCCGAGCAAAATAAGCCAAAACGGCATTCACGGTTAAGTTGGTTAAGTTAAGATAAGTTAAGTTAAGTTAAGTTAAGTTAAGATATAATGGAGGATATTTATACAATAAGCATAAAAAAATATACATTTAATATCGCAAATAATGTGTTTACAATTAGTCCGTGGTAAAATTTTTAAATTATTAATAGATTATTTAATAACACTTTGTAAAGATGGTTAAAAACCTTAGAAAGACGTGCCGGTGTTTAGTTGAATTTTGATAATTAACTGTAATTTTTTTTTCAAATATCAACTCCTAAAAATCCCACTTGTACAAACTACAATTTGGCCAGCGTACATTTTTGAAATATTGCCCGGTAATTTAAATATATATTTTCTAAAAAGCAACTAAAATCGTGCATACATTTTTACTATGGAGGCAATTACAAATATAAACGTTATCGTTCAACAAAGAATTTCATTCGGCTTAGAGCCGTCAGCGAGTGAGGTCGCGCTCGTTTTTTCCGGCAATGCGTTCCACGTTAGAATTCGTGTGTACACTGTGCACATCGAAAACGAAGATTATTTTTTGTAGACAACTGAGTTTTACACATTATCGCTAACTTTTGCTTCTTTATCTTTTTAATGTTGGAGACAAATTAAATTTATTAATTCATTTTTGTTTTAGTGAAAATGGGAAGGCAAAAGAATTAGTATTTTGAATCATGAATCATGAGTATAATACTTACTTTCACATTTATTTTAGTTCAGGAGTCGTAGAAAACTATGGATTCTGTTTCTGAATTTATAATAGAAGACAAAAATGAAGATGAAGATGAAATCATAATCAGTAGAAACAGAATTGTGGATTTTGCTCAAGCTAACAAAACTTTTGAGCAAAAAGTTCTAGAACTGAAGCAGGATTCGTTGAGTGCTCCACACTACGTTTTTGGTAATCAAAGCTTACCCAAACCCTACTATTGCAAAAAATTGATTAAAAATGAAGAATCAGCGGAGAAAAACCTAGTAACAATAATGAAAAGTTCAGAGGTTTAATATTTTCAGCCATATTGAAATTCATTTCCAGATTGGTGAATAATGCAGCAAGCCTCATACATAATATGAACAGCAATGTAGCCGAAATTTTCACACATAGTGTGATAGCGAAATTTATTGGTGGAAAACGAATAAACTACCCTTATGCAAGACGATGGGCAGCGTCAGTGGTCTCCTTCAATTCAAGACAACCACAGACCTATCTGAGCAAAAACATTTCCTTCAAAGTCTAAACAAATTAATCAAACGACTCGAAACTAAAGGAAATATTTAAAGATTTGGCATCAGAAAAATGCAAAAAATAGGTTAATCGAATACTTATTTAACCAAGAAGGCTACGACCAAATTACGGTGACTCCAGAAAAACCTGACCTGGGTGAGGTCGATTTTGATTTTGCTAAGACTAAACATTTTAAAAAGATTACTTTGACTGACGTAGATCAGGCAAAGTAATATTTTTGAAGAAAAGCATTCTGCAATCTGAATCAATCAAATGGCGAAAATACGGTTTACATCATCAATTTTCGGGAATGTGTGCAAACGAGGGTTAATTAAATGCGGATCTTCCATGAAAAATATAGTGACCGAAAAAAAATTACATCATGTCAAGTCCATTCAACGTAGCCAAAGTCACGACCACCTTGCGCGTGATCAAATAGAAACATATCTGAAAAATCCTATAAAGTCATGTGGATTATTTATTAACAAAGATTTGCCATTTTTAGGAGCAAGTCCAGATGGACTTGTGGGAAGGGTATAAAATTTTCGAAATAAAATGTTTATACTCAGCTAGAGGAATGAGTGTTAACGATGCCATCAGAGAGAAAAAAATCATATTCTGGAAAGTAGTCAAGGAAGCCAATGTAAATAAAAAACATGATTGGTATTTCCAAGTGCAAGGACAAATACACGACACACGAAGAAAAATGTGCATACTTGCAGTTTGGATGGACGTGGACGTGAAAATAGAGCTGATAGTGGATGATAAAAAATTTCGGATGGATATGGAACAAAAATTTAAAATGTTTTACTTTGATTGTTTACTGCCAGAAATAATGGATTTCAGATTAGATAGGCAAATGGAAATTAAGGAACCTGATTATATTCTTACATACGAAGCGATTAAAAAAAGGAGATTGAAAAAAATACTAAGCGGAAGATGGATGAAAATAAGAGTACAACAAATGCGAAACGCAAAAAGCCAACTTAAATCAAAAATCAATCAATAAGTGGCCTCGAAATTGAAATAAAAATGTTTTATTTGTCCCATGTTGCTCCAAACTATTTTATTATTTACAGGATTTTCTAAAAAGGAAGGTCTTAAGTCCTGGACACGGTCAGGTGATTTACACTATGTAACTAAACAACTTTTATAATGGATTTGTTTGGTGATCTGTCAAAAAATCCTCTTTACTAATTGCACCTATCAGTTTATTTACTTCATATAGGATATCTTTTTTTTTTCAAGATTTTAAAGTTGGTCTCATATCAAAAGTTTGATAGTTTAACTAAACCATTTTTAAATGAATAATAAATATATTAGTATTCACACAAATAATTACTGTACTCAATACAAAATTCACATTTTTCAAATACTTGGGCACTTTTCGCAAACATGCGACCGGTCTAACTGACTATCTTGTGTGTGTGACGACACATACATACAAGAAACGAACCTAGAGAATTGTTCTAAATAGAATTGTTCTAAAGAGCCGGTCTTAAGTAAAGTTTTAATTAATGTTGAGACAAAGCAATAAAAAAGTAACCCATAAAAATCAAGTTTTTACTATACTCCCTTTCTTTGTAAAATATAACAATAATTAAAGACGAATTAAAACATATAACAAAACACTAAACTTACAGAAATTTAATATATTTCTAAAATGTCAGATGTTTTGAGATGTCAAGATTTTGATAGATTCAATTATCATCAATATCGTACCTTATAAATTTCCAGCGTCAAATGATTTAGTCCGAATTAGATTTGAGTAATGTAGAATTCTTCAAAACTAAGCAGAAATCAAAAAAGAAATAAATTATTATTTGATTTTTTCCCAAAAAATCCAATTTTGCTGTCATCTGTGAACCAATTGTTTTGTAAATTTTCGAAATTCGTAGTGATGTACCTATTATATCGACGGAGTAATTCAAATTTAGAAAATATTCCGCGACGTTATCGGGCCGCCGTAATCAAACTTTTCTAATGATTCGAATTTGAAAAAAACAATAAAATTTCTAAAAATCCGAAATTATACTATGATTATTAATTTTTTTAACGAAAATTTGATAGATCTTCTTGATCGTCGCCACGAGTCTGCTTGCTAAGTTTCAGCTCGATTGGATCACGGGAAAAGTGTCAAAAATCGATCCAAAGTTTTTGTTGACGGCAAGCAAGCAGACGCCACGAGTTAATATAAAGGGAGTAATAAAGGGAGTAAAAAGGGAGTAAAAAAATATGAAACTTTAGAATGCGATTCACTCAGAATATTGGATGTGGCGGTTTTGTTCTAGGGTTGCGACATGTTAATAGCTGCGGGCAAAACATTTGTTAAGATTGTTTCAGTTTGAATATACATCAACCCAAACAAATACAAGGATATTTCTTTCATCCAGATAAACAGTGGGGACATTATAATAATAAATTATTAATACAGTTTCTTCTGATAACCATAACAGTTATTTTAAAATTAAAAATAAATCGACTTCGTTCATTTAGTACTCTCACGATTGTGCAAATATGGTGAAATATATGTATAAACATTGAATGGCAATGTTTACACACATATTTCGGGTTTTATTACAACTGTTTATTTTAATTGAATAATTAATTTGTCGGAAAACAGTCACTTTTCACCATATTTTATCTATGTTGGTACGAGGTTCTGATATTTGCGCTTCAAAAGCGGGTTCCCTAAGAATATTTTTTTCACTTTCTTTTCATCGAAACGCAAAAATAGTTTATACGTAAGTTGTAGATTAAAATAATTTCTACCAATAATGTTAAATATATATTTTTTCGTACAAATAACTGTTCTCACGTATAAATGTCTTTGAACGAATAAAGTAAATCTTTATTTATTTATTTATTATTTATTATTCATTACCTCTTATAAATATTTATTCAAAAAGAGTCGAATTCATTAATAAGTTATAAATAAGAAGGCGCGTCAGAAAGCTGTTCCGCGCGTAGGTAGTGCAGTTTACAGCAATTTGTAAAAAAAATACTGCTGTATTTTAAGTTTGTCTAAGTTCATCTTCGTACCCTAATATAGGGGCTCTGTAAACGTTGCCTTTTTATATTACTTTTAGTAAATCAGGTCTCAGGTAAATCTTATCTTAAAATTAGTTGACTGTTGTCTACCGTAAAAAATAGTATTATTTATTTCCTTAGTTCATTAAATAAATAGAAATATACATATTTTTTATGAATAATAATCAAATAAAATATTATAAAAATGTAAAAACGTAAAATGTCCAAAAAAGAAAAAGCCTCCTCCAGAATTAGAGAATATGGAGAGAGAAACTGAATGAGTTCGGCTGCCAAGAAAGTAAATAATTAAAAAATCATGCGATGCTTGGAGAAAAACAAAAAATACAATATTTTTTAAACAAACCTCGTATAGTAAGCGTTGGAACATTGTATAGTTGATATTATTCAAACGCGTTGCAAAAGTTTTAAATACTAAAATATCGAAGTCCTTTAGCCCTTCAAAAGTTATATATCACTTCCAACTCGACGTAGATTAGAATAATTTTTACCAAAAAAGTCCAATACATCTTTTTCGTAAGAATGTCTGTTTTTACGTTATATACCTTAAAACGTTTCGGTAAGATAAATTTGTAAGTATTAATGCACTCATTTGCAAACCTCTTTCGAGGAGGATTGCAAGACACGTTTTTTTTATACATCATATGACAGGTTAATCGAAGGACCATTAAATCAATTCAGTTAATTTCTTAATTATTTTATGAGTTTTCTGGGCTCGTTTTGGATCCCACTGGAGGATCTATTATCAGGGCTGATATCGCTGATGGTATCTATCAGTTTCGAGACACATTAAAAAACTTTGAAGACCAAAAATTTTTAACGTCCGTAAAAATAATAAAACATTCTTAATTATTAAATTTATTAATAAAATGAATCCGCAAGTATATAAAAGTAGAATTGTTTTTTGCCCAGATGTACACACGCATGACATTACTTTATTTCTAAGAATCAACAGAATATTAAAAAAAACTTATTTTATGATTCTTTAACAGGTTTATTGGTAGTGGGAAAGGGCTGACACTAAAAATATATTTTAAAAAATATTTTTCAAAAACGAATAAGTCCAAAATAATATAATACCGCTTTACTGAAAAATTTAAGGTTAAAGAAAAAATCATACAAAGAATATCGATTATAAATATGTTCCGATTCTTATTGCGAGGAGATAAAAGATGATATTTTCATAAAAAATATCGCTAGAGGACTACCAAATTGATGAAATATCTTTCAAAATGAGGAAATTGAATATGTATACAGAACAAAGTATATATTAGGTCCTTACATATGAAATTGACGTTTAGTATGGGAGGAACATAAAGCCGATTTTTTTTATTATAATATATTTATTTAATCAAAGTATGTACCATTGCTATCTATGCACTTTTGCCATCTCATAGGTAGTTCATCGATCCCTTTACTATTAAAAACCATTCGGACGGGAATCAATAAAATCTTTGAAGGCGGTTTTGACTGCCCCATCGGAGTTGAATTTTTTCCTTTGCAAGAAGTTATCCAAATTTCGAAAAAAATGGTAATCTGTTGGGGCAAGGTCCGGAGAGTACGGTGGATGTCTTAGACATTCCAATTGAAGCTCCTCTAATTTGGTAGCCGTCTGTTGTGCAGTGTGTAGTCTAGCGTTATCATGAAGCAGCAGTGGCCTAGAGCGATTAACCAGCCTCGGTTATTTAGCAGCTAGCTTTTCCATCATGGTTTACAGTTGCTGACAATAGACATCTGCCGTAATCGTCTGGCCAGATTTAAGAAAGCTGTAGTGAACGACACCAGCACTAGTCCACCAAACGCTCACAAGTAACTTTTTTGGAGTCAATTTTCGCTTGGGGCATGGTTTGGCTGGTTCGGCAGGGTTCAGCCATTGCGATGAGCGCTTCCGATTATCGTACAGGATCCACTTTTCATCACAGGTAATGATTCGATTTAAAATCCCTTCATTATTGTGCCGGTTGAGTAATGCAACGCAGCAGTCAACGCGCGTTTGTTGATTTGCTTCACTCAATTCGTGAGGTACCCACCTTTCAAGCTTTTTCACCTTACCAATTTGCTTCAAGTGGATTAAAACAGTTTTATCACTAACACCGCAGCCTGCAGCTAACTCGGATGTGGTTTTGCGATGGATCCGCTTCCACAATAGCCTTCAATTCTTCATTATCAACTTTGGTCTCCGGCCGTCCACGGGGCTTGTTCTGCAGGTCGAAATTTCCAGAACGAAAACGTTGGAACCAAAAACGCACTGTGTTTTCTTTTGCGGCACCGTCGCCATACACATCATTAATCCTTCGAGCCGTTTCTGCAGCACTGGTGCCACGGTGGAACTCGTACTCGTTAATAACGCGATATTTCAAGTTTTTCATTTTATAAACTGAGTGACGCAAAGAAAAAAACAATTGAGGAAAAAACAAATGAATTATAATTTTCAAAACACAAATACATGAGTAAATAGCTGTATAAATTTGGATTTGGAATTCCTAACCAATGAGAAGATATTTGAGATCAAATTTGCCAGTACGGAAAAACGTCAATTTCATATGTAAGGACCTAATATATATCAAATTGTTTTGAAACATTAAAATCAAGCCGAAAAATTAAAAAAAAATTCTCAGTTCGAAATTTAAAAATGGCAATATAGAAATTCAAATATTGATTAATTTTTGCACTTAACCGACATTCTCGCGATTTGGTATTTGTAAAATGCATTCCATTTACAAGTATCTTCGTTTTACTAACACTTAGACTGAGTTTACAGGGCATTTTAGGATACATTTTTATAAATTTCTGGACGCGTCATCTTCCATGTTGGCTCGTTGGTGCTGATAAGCAAATATATTGATCTTTTACAGGCTCAAAGATTTAATTGTTTCAAAATTTTGAGCATAAGGTATAACTTTTTGAATATTTTTATATCAGTGACAATGAAATTCTAAAATTAATAGTTACTATAAGTATAATTTTTTTGATGTGTAATATCTTTCTTTTTGCTTTCCTGCAATCTGTGACAGTGATTTACGTTAAATAAAAAAAAAGAAATAAGACGCAGGGGAGGGACGCGCAATTTCATTTGACCAATGAGCGCGCGCGAAAGAAAAATCATCGTTTATAAACATTGAAATCTGACAGCCGTATATTAAATTATATGATTGTGTTTTTTTAAACAAATATGTGGGAACTACGACGTTAGTGCGATATTTTTTTTTTTGATACAATGAAGGGTTGATATGTTAGTTAGTGTTTATGACAGAGAATTATTTTCCTTTCGAGGAAAATTAGACGGCGCGGATCAAATCAAAAACCTTCTATTGACGGGATGGTTTCAGAAATGTTAGTTTTACAAATGTTGCGTATTGTTGATATTCAATATGTAATATGCGAGATATATTTGATTATTTTAAAAATATAACACCCTGACGATGGAAAGGTATTTCCGAAACATGTAGGTGTAATTAATTAAATAATGTAAGAAAATTTATACAAATAATACAATCAATCTTCTGGTTTGTGTCTTCTGAGGTATTATGCCGTGTTATTACGACCTTTTTGGCCGAAATTTCGGATCCCATCAGCCACGATCACATCAGCCCTTATGATGGACCCTGCAATGGGATCCGAAACGTAGGCCAGAAAGGTCGTAATAACACGGCATAATACCCCAGAAGACACAAACAGGAAGATTCTGAGTGGCCTTGAAAATCTAAGAGCATTCTTAATACAATCAATATTTAAAAAAATGTCAATCTACAATGTTGCTGAATAAATTGAAAAAATCTATAATGTAACTTAATTAATCTTGTCTCCTGGGAGTATAATCCAGAAGTGTGTTCCTGAAAAATTTGAACAAACTCAAAATATTCTTAATATCTTGGACATATGAGAGGACCAAAGTATAGTGTAAACCAACTCATCATCCAGGGGTAAATAAATGGAGAAAGAAGCTATTGAACTGAAACTATTGTTGTTGTTGTTGTTGTCGCCGGGCCTCGTGATTGAGGATCCCCTCGCCATTCAGACACTTTAGTTTAGGCGAAGCTGCGCATATGACTTTGTTTAGAGTGAGAAAGATGTCACCGGCCACCCCGCCGCACATGGGTCCGGTGGCACACCGAGGCGAGACGATCGGTGGGCAGCGGTGTGTTGAGTGCCATAGAGGGTAGGGATTATGGGAAAGATAAGGTGGAGTGCCGCCAAAGAGGCTGGTTACCGCAATCTTGGCACAGGAAAAGTCTATGGGATTTAGGAAAGGAAGCCCTCCTCCTTTATTCGGGCTTGGGACCTGCACCGGCATTCGATTAGAGGCGTTGTTAGATGAACACCTCTAATCGAATGCCGGTGAATTTGAACTAAACTATACAGTAGTAGGAAGTCGCCGCATCTCAAGGCTGCGTAACTTGAGGTACTGGTACAAGCGTAACTCGACTGAACTGTTCCGCGCGGCGGTGAATAGAGTCGCAATCGCCAATATGATCGCCGACCTCCAATAGGAGATGGCACTACGAGAGAGAGAGAGAGAGAGAGAGAGAGAGAGAGAAGTACGGTTGCGCGTCGAATTGCAAAAAATCAGCTACTAATCACTGCCATAATCAGATACAAATCTCAAAGTACGGTTAGTGTGTCACCGCTTAAAATTTCATAACCAGTTACTTTACTTTTTGATGTGCATGTACGTGTCTTATTGTTTCTGGTTTATCTCTCTCGCGTGCTCTTCAGATTATCTTATCAATGCTATCACAAGGAACTCGTACCAACGTAACTCAATTGAGTTGTGCCGTGCGGCGGAGAATAGATCGTAAACGCCAGTATGATTGTCGAGCTCCGATAGGAGATGGCACTGTAAGAAGAAAAAGATAAATAAAAAATGGATGCATTTATTGGTAAAAATGCACCAGCAGAGAGCACGCGTGCAGTATAATACAATTGTAAAAATATCTTTGACATAAAATAATTTATCACCAAAAGCCCAGCTGTTAAGTAAGCAGAAGCGTTATTCTCAGTCGTGCCTACCGTATCATACTACTACTACTACTCGTGGTAATCTTTCTTTTCTACATTTACTTCATATATCCTGAAACTTCATGAACTAGAGCATGGCCACAATAACTTGGCGTGCGGCGACTTTGGAACCCGCCCCGCCCGCACTCGGCGGTAACCCCTCGCCCTGTCATTCAGTTCAATTTCGGGAGCTGTGACATCTTGATTACCAATATACACTGAATTATTATGTCCATAACATCCTCAACAGTCTGGGATGGTGCAAGAACAATCGCCAATGAAATATTAAAGTTTTGCGAAGATGAAAAAGCAAATAATGGACCGATATTACCGTCTGACAGTTTGACAGAACGACCACCATTATTGCTTGGTATCTTTAGTGCTGCCCGACCAAATTTCTGTTAAAGACTACGACACCGGTCACCGGACATTCTGTACGTTATGTATTGTGTAATAAATTTACATCCTGGCAACTTTTGTTAGGCGACAGGGACGCCCTCCCTCGCACGCCAAGTTATAGTGGTGGCACTATATACGCATTTATCTTCTATTTTAATTTACTAAACTATTGCACAGCACGGAAATACATCCCAAGTTTTTTCAATAATAACTTCTATTATTTACATTACATTGGATAATATGTATTTATCTTAAATCGCAATATTTATAAATACAATTTTGTTCAATGATAGTGTTTTATTTTATTCTTAATCCACAAAATCCAGCCGGTTTCGGTATTTTAATTTAGCATCAAAACAAAGGATCAATGTGCCTGCTCACATAAAAATGGTGTATGATATAAAAATAAAATAAAATGGAATTAAATATTTCAATGGTAATTTTCTGAGATAATGGGTATAGATATCTCAGAAAAATAAATATCTATAAAATAAATTTGATCATTTCAAAGAAATTACAAAAACAGTTTTTTCACCGTATTTTCTATCTGAACCACCGTGTTTTCGAACCGCAAATACTGTTTTAGCTATTTGAATATTTTTATAACATGAATTTCTGATTCACATTTGTTATCGTGGAGTATAATAATACAAGAACGAATTTAAAATATTTATTACAAATCATTATATTTCCTTAGTATCCATTACCATTAATTTTAATGAACCTCCTAAAACATCTGTATGTATTCTATTTCCTAAAATCTACTGACCAATACTATTAAATAAATTTAAATTACGGAAGATTTGGCTTAACCAGATAAATCAAACATTGGAGGATGGCTCTGTTAGAAGCCTCCACAACCGAAGATGTATTAAAGTAGACGAAGTAAAAGTGATGTGCCAGGACAGAGGAATGTGGCGTCTATCCTCTCTGCCTATCCCCCTGGAAAACGGCATGATGGTTAGTTAGGTGCATTTAATTTTAATGTTACTTTTATGGTATAATGTGACTACACTTTTTTCGCCTAAACGTATCGACTCAAGGGAACCAAAATGCCATTAGAAGGAAGAATCGTTAGAAGGAAGACATACAAGAGAAAATACTGATGAAATGTAACACAAAGCAGAGAAAAATCTCGTATTACTGAATTATATGCCATTGACGTGTTTTGATAGATACAGAATTGGACGCCCACGACGTGACAAGTTTTATTAATATTTTCACATCAAATGTATAATATTCATACATACGCATACATGAGAGTTTTTCAGTCAATATAGATCCGTACTGTTATTTGATCTCATTTCTCCTATTTGAAAATTTAAGTATTCGAAAGATTTTTAGCAGTTATTATTTTAAGAAAATTACCGGGTATTTGACATGATATTCGGCATTGACATCGGATGCTAGCTCTTTCGACGATACTGATGTATATGTCTTCTAATTTATTTAGAGAACGATAACGATAGCAACAAAAAATGCGATTTAATAAAAAATATGTTATGGGACATGGCTGTTGGGTTTAGGTGAATACCAGGCGCTGCAGTATAAGGGAAGCGTTTTCCCTCGCCCGCGCTTTTTTTACATGGTCGTTTGTCTTTAAGCTCTGGCCCTTTCTGACGCCCACATCGGGATAGCAGAGATTCATCTCGACGAATTTATGTAGACGCCACCTTCTTATGTTCTCAAATCTTTTGAAAGCTTATAATTATCCCTATATGTTCCAAATCAGAAAACCTTTCATTCTATAACAAAACTTCCGCACACATTTCTCATTTAAATAACTTCGTCTCTGTGAGTCTTCTATAATTTATCTTAATTAATAATTATCCCTCTGTGGACAAAATCAAGTCATTGTGTTCTCAGAACATACATTTACAAATATAGTTTTTTTTTAATAATATGTTATAGATAGTTATGATGTAAAAGCTCGAATCAGGGCTTCTACATCATAACTATCTTAGTAGGTACATAGGAATAAAATGAGAAAAAATGATATAATATTAACCATATAAATACAAAAAGTCACAAGAAAATATGGTAAGTAATATGTAGAAAGTAGTTTGAGAGATAGAAAGTAGTAAGAAATAAAAGGAAATACAATATGTAAACAAAAGATACAAATGAAGAAAGTAAATTAAAAAATTAAAAATAAAACTATACCTATAAAACTCAATGTCTGTCTGTCTGTCTATTCTCTACACAAATCCACACCGTTCGTACGATTCGATTCAAATTTTGCATACTTATGCTTTGGGACCCGACGGGTAACATAGGCGATATTTTCCCCCTATTCTCAGACATATTTTAGATGCAAATCTGTACCGTTACGATCGTACTCAAAATTTGGAAACTTATTCTTTAGGACTCAGCGGATAACATAGGCAATATTTCCCCCCTATTTCTCATGCCCCTAAAATATTTTCAATGCAAATCTGTACCGCTTGACCGATCGGACTCAAAATTTGGAAACTTATTTTTTAGGTCTCAGCGGATAACATAGGCGATATTTCCCTCCTATTCTCATACCCCTTCCCCTCCCCCTGACATATTTTAGATGCAAATCTGTACCGTTCGACCGATCGGACTCAAAATTTGGAAACTTATTCTTTAGGACTCGGCGGGTAACATAGGCGACATTTCCCCCTATTATTATAAACCTCCCCCTTCGCTAATATATTTTCGATGCAAATCGGTACCGTTTGACCGATCGGACTTAAAATTTGGAAACTTATTCTTTAAGACTCGGCGGGTAACATAGGCTACATTTCTTTCCTCCCCTTTTACCTTTTCTCCTCCCACTTTTCGATGCAAATCTATACCGTTCAAATCAAACCATTGTTTCCCCCACAAGTTTATTTTCAACTTATTCCTTAACCCGCGCAACGCCGGGTACTAGTATATAAATACTACAATATTATTATTCTGAGAATAGTAAAATGTACTGAACTATTATATACAGTATTAGAATAGTAGCCTCAGAGCTCGTGTACGCCAGACCTACGTCATAGTATAAAAGCTGAAAATTTCTCTGCGAAATGTCCCCAATACAGGTAGGAGGGAATGGCTATTACTTATAAAGTTTGGATCATCGTGGCTTTGGCAGGTAGCAAGTAGCAAGATGTAAAATTTAAGTAAACTTACGTCATAGTATAAACGCTGAATTTTATATATTTTTCTTGGGTAACTACCAAAAGACGTTTTCTTAGTAGCCAGACAGTTTCGATAGTTCCTACGACTTCCCAGACAATGTTAGGGTCAGCCGTAGGTACGAGCGCGAAGGCAATCGGATGCGAGCAAAGATAGTTATTTGGATTTGTCGGATAATTCTATGATATAGAAATTATTTGTGAATAAAAAATAAAATTTAAAAAAATTAATCTCTATAAATTTCAAGGTTATAAATGAATAAAAGAGAAATTTAATAAATTAATAATTATGTTTTCGAATTTGAAGAACGCTATTTTTAACATATAGTTTACTTAAAATTACGATGTTTCATTAAATTGTTATTGTTTATTACGATTACGGAAGAATAAAATTGTTTCAGTAGGTATTAAGAAATCCAATGGAAAATTGGTTTAATTATATTTTATGGCCATTATATACGCGTGGCTGGATATACATTTTCTGTAGGTATACTTGCTGATTTTTCTTTTTCAATCGTTTTTGTAGAACAAATTCAGAAGTATAATATTTTTCATGAGTCCTGTAAATGATTTATAACATTCTCTATGATAACCGTTGATGTCCGTATATTCACTTGGTAAAATAATGTCGATGTTTGAAGTTATGTTTTTGTCGGAGTTTCAAAACCGTTTGACATTTTCTCAATGTTATTTTGTCACTACTTTTCTTACAAAAAACGCAAATTAATGCGCAGCACTAATAACTCACTATCTCACTTCGTATATCCAGCCACGCGTATTTGATGGCCATAAAATATAATTAAACTAATTTTCCACTGGATTTCTTAGTACTGAAACAATTTTTTTCTTTCAAAATCATAATAAACAATAAAATTTTAATTTATTAGATTTCTTTTTTATTGATTTATTTACTTGAAATTTATAGAGAATAATTTTTTAAAAATTTATTTTTTATTCATAAATAATTTCTATATCATAGAATTATCCGATAAATCCAAATAACTATCTTTACTCGCATCCGATTGCCTTCGCGCTCGTACCTACGTCTGACCCTTAACATTGTCTGGGAAGACGTAGGAACTATCGAAACTGTCTGGCTACTAAGAAAACGTCTTTTGGTAGTTACCCAAGAAACATATATAAAATTCAGCTTTTATACTATGTAAGACGTAATGATGTAAGATTACTTACAATTTACACACCTTTGCTGCTTGCTACCTGCCAAAGCCACGATGATCCAAACTTTATAATAGCCATTCCTTCCTACCTCTATTGGGGACATTGCGCAAAGAAACTTTCAGCTTTAATACTATGACGTAGGTCTGGCGTTCATGGGCTCTTGCTCTATAGAGTATCTAGTTCTAATGCGCCTGATTCTGACCGCCACCCCGCAATAGAGCCTTCGTCTGTGTACCCTTATAAGACAGGACAGACGAGAACACATCGGCAATGCCTGCATATTTGTTGCCCAGTTAGTGTAGCTTATATAGGCAATAATCTTTTTATTTGAAGGAGGCCATTGCATTATTTCGGCCACTATCTACCGTAAGCAAAAGAAAAAATTTACATTAAAATAAAAATGAAGTATAACATATTATTTTAAAATATCCTACGCCAAAAAATTTACATATTTATGATACATAGAGAATATTTTAATCAATTTTGAGTGGAGTTGGAATTCTGGATATTGAATGGCAAATGGGGAAGAAAAACTCGATAAAAGGCTCCCTACGACAATATCTACGAAGGAACCTTACCACATCAAAATTCAACACTCACCGTACATAATTCTAAATTAACCGATTACTTTTATTAATTAATAATTAACGCCAAAACATTTACACATTTATGATACATAGCGAATATTTTAATCAATTTTGAGTGGAGTTGGAATTCTGGATATTGAATGGCAAATGGGGAAGAAAAACTCGATAAAAGGCTCCCTACGACAATATCTACGAAGGATCCTTACCATATCAAAATTCAACACTCACCGTACATAATTCTAAATTAACCGAGAAAATGACTAACTCATGTCAATGTGAAAGCTGACACCAGTCAAAATAATCCGACACTCGGGAATACTACTGATTGATGAACGTCTCAACTGGAAATAACACGTTACGAACGCCTTAGGAAAATTATCTATTTTTAATACAGATACGGACTATAATAAAATTGACTCTCGACTAAAGAACGATGCTTTGTGCTTTGTCATTCTTTAATATTATCATGGCGAGGAGCAGCAAAAGCATTACTAGAGACTCTTCTAAGGGAGATTATTGGTGATATTGGGTTATTCTTAGGTGATTATAGGTGAAATTGGGTTATTCTTAGGGTGATTATAAGTAATATTGGGCTATTCTTAGGGTGTTTATTGGTGATATTGGGCTATTATTAAGGTGATTATTGGTAATATTGGGCTATTATTTGGGTGATTATTGGTCACTCGTGTAAGTAATTATCGGATTTCCTATTTACAAAGTGCAGTGTTTTAGATATGAGACAATTTTACATGTAGAGACACGTAGAATACTACCACCCACAAAAAATACTCACTTAATTACAACCCATAATACAAGGAAATAAGTACAACAACACACCAGTACCGAGAGCAAGGACAAAATTTTACCAACGGTTCTATATATTCTTAGCAAAAAAAATATACACACTCAACACTCACTAAAAAAAATTCACTATAAAACAAATTAGTGGCTTGTCGGTCTTGTGGTTAGGACACTCGCCTCGTTCGGTCGCGGGTTCGAACCTCACTCCAGACTATTAAGTTAGTCCTTTTTTCATAGCACAAGCGTTTAGCTTAGTTTTAAATTAGTAAGAATACTGATGTGACACGTACTCCGTGTTCGCATCTCTATTAAAAAAATTGGGTCAGAAATAACTCTGACCGATATCTATAACTTATTAGCATTCTAATTAATTTGTGTAAATATATTTCATTTTTCTATTTCGGATTTTTATATCGTTTTATATTTATTGGTTAGTAAAGATATTTTGTACATTTTATAAATTTTAATTTCGTTTACTTAGAGAAAATCGTTATTATTAAGATTTCACTGTTGGATACAGCGGATGAGCCTGACTCCTTTACATTGACCTCTAGGCGCATTTCATTCTTGATAAAATGCGTCCTTTGCTCATTATGAATTTTTGAAAAAGCATTTTTTTTTTATACGCTACATCATAGAAATTACATAATTTAACAAGAAAATGATTAACCTTTCCATTTCAATCAACCCTGGCGACATGATTATCTCCACCAGCTGCGCGCGTCACGAAGAAGGATCTTAGCGGGACAACATATAACTCCGCCATTTTGAGATTTTCGAAATAATTTGTTAATAAAAAATATTAAACAGTGTACGCCGTAATAAATGATAATAAAAAGAAATTTATTTGTGCAATAGTTACGTCATTACTTAAAAAAAATTGAATATATGTTTTGATGCCTCAAAGAATAAAAAAAATATTTATGCAATAATTATGTCATTGCTTTTTTAAAATTTGAATGTATCTTTTATTGCCTCAAAGAATAAAACTAAATTTATTTGTACAATTATTACGTCATTACTTTTTAAAATTTTGAAGATATCTTTTGATCCCTCAAAGAATAAAATAAAATTTATTTGTGCGATAGTTATGTAATTACTTTTAAAAATTTGAATATATCTTTTGATGCCGCAAAGAATAAAAAAAAAATTATTTGTGCAATAGTTACGTCATTACTTTTTTAAAAATTTGGATATATCTTTTGATGCTCAAAATGTTGTAACACCTTAGATAATAACAAAATAATAATTTCTCACGTACTTGCAATATAATTAGAGGAAACGGAGGTAGTCTGAAGAAACAAATTACTATGTACAAGGGTACATACGGTCGATGTACTCAGACACGAGTACATCGACCGAAAGAGAGAAAAATAAATTTAAAAAATGTGACAAATTAATTTTTAGCGATGGAAGGCAGAAAAGTGAAATAGATAGAAGAGTCGCAGCTGCGTCTGCGTTCTTCGTTCTTTATATAGTGCTGTGATAAGAAAATCCGAGCTTAGTCTCAAGACTAAAGCGACTGTTTTGAAATCTATGTATAGGCTCACCCTAATATATGGTCATCAAATTTGGATCCTAACGAAGAGAGTGAGAGCAAGGATTCAGGCTGCTGAGATGAGTTTGATGAGATGGACACAGTGAGAAGTGCCGACATAAGGCACACACTCGGCATGGAGCCTCTACTTCTTCATACAAAAATAAACTGAAGTCTAAGGTGGCTTGGACACGTGCTCAGAATGCCAGAGGAACAAATATCAAGGAGAATCCTCTTGGCATCCCGGAAGGAAGTGGCCGGTGGGTCGACTCAGATTAAGCTGGGAGAAGCAACAAAAAATGTGCATGAAAACAGAATGGGTCTGCATTGGTTGACTCATGTGGAAGCAGCGCAAAACAGTGGAATATGGAAAGCACCTTATCGAGTCTTTCGGCCTCCGACCCTACTAGGACAAGAGGATAAAGATGATGATGATGATGATGGTGACAAATGTATGTTCAATTTTATTTGTACAGAAATACTATTTTATTCTTAAATAAGCATTGTTTTCTGCTGGGCTAGTCTAAAGTATTAAAGTGGTTAGACAATTTATTGACCGGCACTTTGATTTTATATTATTTTTATTTATCATCATCAACGCCATTGTGAGCTTTTACATATAGAGTAGTACTATTTTATAAAAAATATAAAATAATATTACTGTATTATTTTATATTTTTAAACATATTACTCTTTGCACATAGCTCCTGTCCTCACCACATACACACTCACTCCGATCAATCGCAATCCCAGCCACCTCACTCCACTTCCTTCTCTCACTCCTATTCCTATTTTTCCATTTATTATTATATTTTTCTTAGTATTTTGCTCTTGGAATTTCTGGATTATTTGGTATATTTATTTGGTATATTTATATTTAAAAAATCCTTTATGTCTGTATCTGCTTTGGTTTATTTTCTCTTTTCGGTTTGTGTTCTTTTATGTTTTGCTTTGATTTTAATATTTCATGATGTGCCGTAGATCTCTATAATTGGTCTACCAACTGTTCAATACATTGTTTCATTGTAATAAATTGTAGTGTTGAAATTCCTAAAAAAAATAAAAGTACATAATGTCATGGGGTCGCGGCGGTGGGAGAAAAATGAAACACTTTAAATAAATTAATATTTTTATTAATTTCAAAAGTCACTGAACGTGAACTGAAGCAGTTCTACAGCACAACTACAGCACAACTACAGCAGAACTACAGCAGAAGCAGTATGTAATTCAGGATTATTCGACACTCGAGAATCTTCCACGAGTCCGGAACACTTTGTACTCGTCTTCTAAAATATTCGTACGTCTGTTTTTTTTATTCACTATCAAATGCCCGGTAGATTCTCTCGTTATCTACGCTGGCCGATTATAATTCGCACTGGTCGCCCGCTTTCTGTGATATCGCAGAATTGTCAGAATAAACTCATCTGTGTAGCGCATGTCGCTCTTTATAATGAGAATGTCATTTCACGAACGTTCAGGTATGATCTTGTGTATTTTAAGCCCTTCTTATAATTTCTAAAATATTCCAGACCCACGTATAATCGTGTAATTACTTGATTATATGTCCTTAGGGTATCGTGACATTAATTATTATTATTTTTATTTTACTTTCAACAGTACAATTTATTATAATGACACAATGTATTGGATAGTTGGTAGACCAATTATAGAGATCCACGGCATAAGATATTAAGTCAAGCAAAACAGAAAAAAAATACAAAGTAATCCAGAAAGGACAAGAGCAAAAACTTAATGAGAAAGAAGAGAAAAAATACATAAAATAGAAATTATGGTCTGTTCATAACTAGAGCTAAATATTTTTTTTGCGATCAATGCATATATTATTATTGTTTACTGATTTCTCGATTTACATATTAACCACTTTTTCCTCCGCCTGTGTTTTGATTTTGTGTTATGGTTATTATTATTGAGATTAAAATTCACTTTTGAAAAGTTTGTTTTCAGTTGTTTCTTTGTTATTTAGCGCAATGTCAATCAACAATGTTCAACATAAAAAATATCGTGTTATGTGGTATCTAGATTTGTTTAAAATCGTTGAAATTACCAATTCGCAGTTAGCGTAAGATCGACCCAGGCTGCCGAGTTATTGGACCGAATGAGTATTAACATAAAGAAGTGCCTCGGAATGGAACGGCAATTTCTGTAAACAGACATGATATAGTAACCCACTAGGATTTTTTTGACTGGTCAACTGCTACTAAAGAGGCGCAAGACAAAGGAAGATGGAAACATTTTGTTGAGTTTTTGAGAATCGCGACTAGGGTTTCTGGTCGAGACTTCTCGAAGCGAGAATTCCCGAGAAATTTGGCCTTACTCGAGACGAGAAAAAAAGGGTCGAGAAATCGAGAAATCGCACCTTGCCGTAGGTAGATTTTTTAGCCGAATTTCACCAGACACTCTAGTGTATTAAATTCGGACGCGATAGCTCTACTGAAATGCTCCTATGCCTAAACCACGCTGTACATTTATCTGCTTTGGCCACTTTATGCAATAAAAATGAAACTAGCGAAGATGATGCCGTCAAGACTGCAGGTATATCACAAACGAATCGAGCTTCAGAACCAAGCACTTCTGAAAAGGCAACTGGCAAAAGAACGCCAAATCTTTAAGATGTATATAAAGCTTTAATGGCTGTAGAGCCAACGACGACTGAAAATGAACGGGTTTTCTCGTTATCCGGAATCTTTGTTACGAAAATAAGAAACCGATTATCAGAAAATGTTTTTAATGGCCTTGTATTTTTTAAAACATATTTCTTGAAAAAGAGACGAATTAGATTAGCGGTTGAAGCAGTTGAAGATTCCTGTGTATATTTTTTAAACACATTTAAAAGACTGTTTACACAGTCATAAATTTTATTGGCAGATTAGTTGATTGTGAAAGTAGTTCCTGTGTCCTTTCCTTTTGTTGATTTTTTTATTGAACATTTAAGTTTTTGTTTATTTTTAAGACCGTAATTAAAAATGCTACGTATGGAAAGAAAGATAGTATTTTTAACTGTAATTTAAAGATTATTTTATAAAAATACTTCAGGTACCTACTATTTGTTTAAATAAAAAAACATGTGATATAATTTTACTTACCTTAGAAATAAAGCTAAGATAAAACCCAGTGTTCATTAAAATGGCCAAAGTTTCATAGGAAGATAGTATCTTCAAGATACCTACTCAGAATATGTTTTATTTTAGTTTTGTTAAAAAATGTAAGTAAATAATGTTTAAATTAAAATTTTATTTTGCATTTCATTTACAAATATTCAAAATTTATAGATATTCCTCGAAAATTCGAGAATTCCCGGCAATTTCTAGTCGAGAACTCTCGAGACCCGAGAAAAAAAATAACTCGAGAAATCAGAAATCCTAATTGCGACCCTCCCAAAAATAATAATTTTGAATGTCCGTCCGCAACTTCTCATCCAATAGCTGATCTCTGATTTTCAAAATTAATACGACTTGAAAATTGTAATGAAATAAATAAAAATAAAAACACTGACTTTAGGTTTTTATAATAAAATACCCTGAAATAGATTTTTTTGATTATTTACATTTTTTAAAAATATATCAGTTGAATGAAGAATTAAAACTAATAAGTGTATCCATTACTATATTGCATATGTCATTGGTATTAATCATTAGTCAAAATATATAATTCTCTATGTAACAATGTCCATCACTAGTGCTACGAGATGGTTCAGAAAGATAATTCTCTATTTAATAATGACCATATCTAACGTTATAAAGACGCTACGCTACTCTAAATAGCGCTGTTCTCAAAGCTTTAACCGGTGGCTGAAATATATAGAGTAAAAGTACGTCATTTTTACGGATCATAGTTTGTAACACATTAATATTACAAATGCTTATGATTGGTACTAATATCGTATATTTTTGATAGTCGCTTTAAACATGAATACAATACCTACTAGCATAAGATGTTGACGATTTACCGAAATTACAAAAATACTGTATAAATAAATTAATATACATTATATTTTAAATTATAAATATTGGTTTTTAATGGAAAAGATTGATAAATTATTACCGTGAAGCTGCATCAGTTAGCATTTGAAATTAAAGTAATATTTAATACAGCGAGCTGATATTGCATTACATGTTGGTGTTATTAATAATGTCCATATGTTTGGGACGCCTACGATAACAAATGGAATTTAATTAAACTGGAACTAGGTAGAATCCGATGCAAGAAACATGCATACCAAAAGTTATCGCATAAAAGTTGGCAACGATACAAATGACATACTTTCTAAGTATTCTCAACTACTTACTTCATGAGCTTTGGTGGAAGCCGCTTCAAAATCTACCGCGTAAGCATTCTAAATGAATGTAGTGAGTTCAATGACATATTTTTAAACGGAACAAATTCTTTCCTTTAGGGGGATTAAACATCTTTGTGGTACCATAGCTATCGGCTGTAGACTAAAAGCCAGCGACCGCCAGACTTACAGAGTTATAGTATCAAACCTGAAATATTTTATGTACATGTTCAGTATATTACATTATTTATAATTATTTATTACTATACAGTTATACAGGTACAAAAAATGAGTAATTAAAACGAAAAAATAACGAACCTGATTTTTTCATACGTTTAACGGGACAGTACAATACTCTTATTAATGATTGCCAGACGCTTTGAAGCTCTATAAATAATCATGTCATTTACGTTATTATTCTTTCATTCATTCATAACCTCTACACACTATGGTCAGATCCTATTCTGCTAATTACTCCCTACTGGTTTCTACTCTTGCATCTATTATTTTGGCAAGACAATATATATATATGTGTGTGTGTGGGTAAAAATTCGTAGTGTCACAATCACAATCAAAACAGTATTCTTTTAATTAATAATTAAGTGAACTTTGCTTTCAATGCTTTAAAAAATATATATACTTAGGTATAGGTATATATTAAAATAATTCTATCGATGTAAATATACATGTCTCAATTTTTTTCAAACGTACATTCAAACATAAATAAAGGTTTATGAACTACTAATTTTGTTACCCGGTTTTTACTTTGGATTTTGGATTGTCATGTATATTAATTTAGTTAGTGATTAAACTAATTTCATTATTTTCGTGATTACATTTATGGGGCATGACTATCTATTATTACGTTTACTACGCTGTACACCCTGTACATTTAGCAAATACGCAATCCGCTTTATTAACAAAGATATTTTGGCATCACAATGCACTACGCAATAGTTTCTTCTGGCAAGATGCCTCCAATATTGTTGAATGCAATCAAGGCGCACAAAGAGAGTCTTCAATTACCTTTACCTCCTGCAATATCCAAGTCACGGTGAAAATTTTGAATTAGTTCTTATATTTTCTTTATTTTGACTTTGAATCGTTGTATCTCCACTCCATATATTATAAAAAAAAAAAACATTTATTGTGTAATAGGTGGTTGTCACCTGAATATTGGGCTCCTCATATTTTTTGACAACGGTTTTTAATATTATGAACCAGCGACGCCGAGAAATGAAGGCACATAAAATTTGATATTTGATTGAAAAATTGTAATTAATACAAACGTGCTGATTATAATTTTTGTTATTAATGAACTCGGTGTTACAATATATTAAAAAACATTCCGATATCCAAACCAATCCTTGGTGCACGAGTTTTAGGCATGGTTTCAGTTAGGGATTCAAATTTGTGTTAGGCCTAGAACGCACCAGCGGCTGGCCGTGGTGCGGCGTGCCGCTGTATATACATACGGTTTGCCGCAATGGCACGCCGTATTCCGGCCAACCGGTATCGTCTCTATTCTATTGCGGTCCGCCGCAATCATCAGTGCTTCTAGAAATATTGGACATGATGGACATCGAAGAAGTTTTTTTTTTTTATATATATTTTTTTTTGATGTTTATTACATTATACATATGCCAAACTGCACAGCAATTTTACGGCATGGTTGCGTTCAATATTTGACAATAATTTTTATTTTATGATGAAGACCATTATCGAGTGTTGCATGTTTATTTACAAGTGATACATGATATAGTTGCTGCAGTTATTTATTTATATTATAGTGTAAAACATCGTCGTAAAAATAAACATATATTTTGGATATACCCCCTACTGGAGACACAACATGACAACATAGAGTTTAATATTTTTATTTCAGGACTAAATAAATTTGAAGTTAAGTTCTTTAGATGCACTAGGATGTCAGTAAAATCGTATGAAGAATTATTATCGAAACAAAATTTAAACACACGTGTGCCCTGCGTACAGTGTCTAACGACTAGCAAAGGGAAAAACTACATTTCAAAATGAAGACTACAACATACACACGTTCACCAGTTTGAAAACTACAAGGTGTACACTACAATTGTAGTAAAAACTACATGAAGTGAAGTAATTGTAGTACTACGAAATGAAGTGAAGTAATTGTAATATTAATGAAGTGAAGTAATGAAATGAAGTAATTGTACTACAAAATTGTAGTACTAGTGAAGTAAATATTTTTTCCCAAATAAAAATTTGGCGAGCTAAAAAAAAAGGTCAACGAGAAAAATATTTAAGATAAAGATAAATGACGATTTTTTCTCCGAAGTAACATTTGGCGACCTAAAAAAAACTACATCAACTTCCCAAAAATTTCTTCGTTCGTTCCCAAAATTTTTCAAACCATGGGGGAGGGAGTTGTTACAGTTTCCAGAGATTTCTTCATTTATCTACATCAACTTACCAAAAATTTCACGTAAAAAATGCACTATTTAAAATATGTTTTTCATACTTTCGATAACTTTGAAGTGTGTGTACTTTGTAGTGTTCGCTTTGAAATGAAGTGTACTATTTGAAGTTTATACTTTCAATAACTTTGGTGTTTGTAGTGTGCACTGCACTTCAAAACGTGCGAAGTGTGCACTTCAATGTAATGTAGACTACATTGTAGTAGTGAGTACAGAGCGGACCCATCACTACTAACGACTGAGTGAGGCGGGGAGCGAGTAGCGATTGCGGATAACCGCGCCGAGTGCGTGGCGGGGATGTGGCGCGCCACATCACTAAAAGGGTGCGACTGGCCGCAGTCCCAAGACGACCGGAGCGGTTAACAGCTAGCCGCAAGTCAGTGCGTCGATATCATGCGGTTTCATGTAAAAATCCAAGTGCGGCTTGCAGCAACGGCACGCCGCATCACGGCCAGTCGCTAGTGCGTTTTAGGCCTTACGCACATCGTCAGTGCATTGGTAGTTCTAAGCATTTTTTGTGGCTAGTCACTCGGATGGGCCTATTAGCGCTGCGGCGGAGCGGTCACTAATTTGTCTGAAAATGCAGTAATATATGTACACAATACCCAAACTACTCACGCTATGAAAGCTATTTACTAAAAATAAATATTCCGAAAAGCAATACATCATATGTGGGGTATAAAAGCAAAGGCAGCAATATCCAAAAAAAAAGTTTTGATTGCGGTCACGCAAGATTACAAATTTAAAATGTACTGAATTCTAAATATTATGTATCTACCCCTATCATGTTTCCTATAAATTTATAGGCTATGTTTTTTATAAAATCTCGAATTCAGAACCTAATAAATTGATTATCTCGATGACTGTATTAAATTTTTTTGGATATTGCTTGACCCTCTGCTTTTATATCCCATATATGATTAATCGACAAACCATTTTTATTTGCACATATATATAAACTGCATACCTACATAACTCTGTGTATATGTATCTATCGTGAATTATTAAATATTAGAACAACCGAAATGGGTCAACAAAATCGAGTTTTGAGTGAAGTATGCAAAATTGTTCTTTAGATATGTCAGAAAATAAAAATAAATTGCGATTATATTTAATTTTTTTGAAAAAGGACAAACGGTATGATTAATTATTTGAAAAATTTGGCAAAAAACGATGAAATTAGTCAAATTGGTTAACGTTTTTGAGTAAAAAACAAAACTACTGGTGCAAAAATTAGATAAAAATAATAAAGGCTTTAAGAGATCTATACCTATAAAACTCAATGTTTTCTGTCTGTTTATTCTCTATACAAATCTACACCGTTTGTCTGATTCCATACAAATTTTGAATACTTATGCTTTAGGACCCGGCGGGTAACATAGGCGACATTTCCCCCCTATTCTTTTACTCCTTCCCCTCCCCCTGATATATTTTCGATGTAAATCTATACCGTTCGACCGATCGGACTCAAAATTTGGAAACTTATTCTTTAGGACTCGGCGAGTGACATAGGCGACACGATTCCTCCTATTCTTTTACCTCTTCTCCTCTCCCTGATATATTATTGATGCAAATCTGTATAGTTTGATCGATCGGACTTAAAATTTGGAAACTTATTCTGTAGGATCGGGCGAGTAACGTAGAAGACATTTCCCCCCTCCCCTTTTACCCTTTCCCCTCCCCCTGATATATTTTCTATGTAAATCTATATCGTTCGAATCGAACCTTTGTTTCCCCCCACAAATTTATTTTCAACTTAATCCTTAACCCGTGCTACGCCGGGTACGAACAGCTGGTATTTCATAAACAAATGAAATTCCAAAATTTTGTTTTGGCTCTCCCAAAAATCTACATTTTTGACTTATTCGGTCGTTCCTTTCGCCCACAGAATTTTGAACGGAAAATTTTAGCCAAAATGTGAAAGTACTAAAACAGTTTGATGGTAAGTTAGTAAGTTAGTCTTAAAATAAACAAAAATTTATTAAAAAATATGGAATAAATTAGTTTTCAGATTTGGTTATAACCCCTAATTCAAATTTTCATCCACAAATAAAACATATTTTTACTACAAAAGCATTCAAAATCATGGTTGCGACGAGTTCCGATAGTATTTTTAGGACTTCTAATGGTAAAAGTAGAAATTTACATTTTTCGATGCTATAATATAAACAGAACTGCAATTTCATTTTATCAAACTTTTATTAAAGCGAATAAAATTTTTCTGCAAGGTCATTTCATTTGTTTTTTATTGAAGCGAATGACTGTATAAAATTCTGTATAGGTATGTTTCTTCTACGATTGTTCAACGTTTTACAGAATATTTAATAGACAGAAAAATTTAAAGAAAAATGGAAACTTTGATTCAAATTTTATGACATTGTTTGTTTGTAAATATTGACAGGTACATATATATATGCTACAAACTTTGTTCCAGCAATTAGACAATGAAAGCAGGAAAGTAGGCTTCACAATGAATCCAACGAAGACTAAGGTAATGAATGACAAATATGATAAAGGAGAACATAGAAATCGGTCAGAAGAGTATCGAATATGTTGAAGAATATGTATATTTAGGACAACTTATATCAATAAAAGACCAATATTCCAAAGAAATTGACAGAAGAATATACAATACTTGGCTGGAAAACATTGTTGGCCGCTAAAAGATATAGTTAAAAACGATACAATACCAATGTCTGTGAAAAGCAAACTATACAACACGTGCATTCTCCCATGTCTCACTTACGGGTGCTAAACATGGCCTGCTACGAGCAAAAACAACCAAAAACTAATAGTTTGCCAACGCAACATGGAGCGGAGTATGCTTAACGTAGGGCTATGTAACAGGTGGACGGACGACTACAAAAATAAGGGAAAAGACAAAAGTTTTGTGTCGATGTTTTACAAAAAGTAAAAAAACTCAAATGGAACTGGACCGATCATATTATGACAAAAAAAAAAATGGACGAAAGATGTAATGGAATGGTATCCTAGAAATGGAAAAAGGCAAAAAGGACGTCACATTAAGAGATGGGAAGATGACCTACCAAAAGGATGGAGAATATTGAAATTATTTATATATATATATATATATATATATATATAAATAATTTCAACGAGTTTAAAATTCTTGATATTGCCACAATGCCAGTAATTAAACTTTTAAAAACGTTTACCATACGATAATGCCGTCTATTTTGTGTAAAGATAACAATCACTAATTATAAAAATCTTGTTATCCTGAGAATAGAAGGCTCAGTGTGTCAAATATGCATATATATTCGTCTACTATTTCAATAAATTTTATTAAGAATATATTTATTTATCTTCATCTTACTACACAACATAGGAAATGGAGCCGCTCATCTCACTAGGAAGAACCTGTGCCGAGATAAGCAGCTAAAAATTAAGTGAGAACAAAATAATAAAGATAAAACAAAATACTACATAACTATAAGATTAATTAATTAGTTGAGGATACAAATATAAAATGTGAATAATAAAACAGTATATATTGTATAATACAAAATCAATATTGAAAATAAAATAATATATGTAAAGAATTATATGCATGGATATTATTATTATGGATTGCGATGTTTTTGCTCTCTGGATTCAACATTTTTGTTTTCTTTGTATTCACAAACCTTGAATCCACAGCGTGTACCAAGAAACCAGAAATTTCTTGGTACACGCTGTGGATCCAAGGCTTACTTTTGACTTGTTTAAAAAAATTAAAAAAACAACGTCTACTATAAGAACTAAGTTTTTTACTAGGGTACCTAATAATGCAACAATAAATACTTTAACTGAATTATAAATGCGTGTAAAATGTATGACGGGTTGGGGGGGGGGAGGACAATTATTAGGAGGACTTTCGCCGTATCCGTTTATTTCAGCTCTGTACAATTTATACTTTGTGTTTGAATGATTCCTTTGGAGACTTACAAAGTTCAGCTAGCTTTGAATCCTTGATCCTTCCTTGGAAGACCTTAAAATAGATGGGCCGCCGATATGGCGGCTGTGGGGGGGAAGAAATATCTACAACTAGCAAACAACAAACAAGGATGGAAGGGTATGGAAGAGACCTACATCCAGCAGTGGAGAGATGAAGGCTGAAGAAGAAGAAGTTGAAGATTCTATAATTTTGACGTGTTTTAGAAAATTCAGAATAATTTCAGGAATTCCTAATTTTCTAACTATCTTTTAGAGACATTAGAAAAACAAAAACGGGAATATAATTTTACATACAAACAATGCAGGTCTTCGGCTAGAAAATGTAGAAGATATCCATTTTTCGCTATGTTCTCCATATCAACATTTCCCTGTCGACATCCTGCTTCCACTACGATAGCCTGCGCCGGACAGTTGATTTGTTTGCCCTAATGAACGAAACCGGGTCGACGGTAAATTAAATTAAGCAAAGTGACTAATACAAAATATATTAATTTTTATAATTCATGATTGTCCAATATGTATATTAAAAATAAAGTCGTTTATTTTAAAACAATATTTTTTCTGAAACCATGTTCTAAGAACACAGATACTGGATTTTGTTCCCAGAGGAATAATTAATTAATTAAAGATAAATTATAAAAGTTTCACAGTAATAATAATTCCAAACTTGTTAATGAGAAAAAAATCAACAGATATTTCTAGCAGAGACCATAGTAATATATGAATGAATCTTGATTCGAACATATTATATAGAACTTTCAAAAAATTTAATAATGTGTGGATGTTCATACGATGGAATAGTGAACATTGCATGGTGTAGAGTGATAATTTAAGCCAGCTCATACAGGTTTTAAGCCCTCAAACATCGTACAAAAGACTTCCATCTACTTTTATCGTATATAAATAAGCTTCGTCTCTATAAGTCATCTATAATTTATCCTTAATTGTTTATTTTAATTACAATATTCTTCTGAATAGTCTTTCAGTTAAATAAAATAAAGTTTTATTTATTTTCAGAGAGATTTTTTCAGTTTTTTGATAGTAGTAGTGTGGCAGGTTGTCATTCAAATATTTTTGTGGGGTGACACATAAATTAAAATGTTTGAGTTTCCTTAGAGTTCATTTAGTTTAGAAAACATTTTTAACAGCAGCGCCAAAGAAAATAAAAGCTGTGCACAAAGACGTAGCAATGTCTCACTTTACCAGTGGCGGGCAAATGAAAAAGTCAAATATTGCAAAGGTGAACGAGACAATGAGAAACTGTGTAGAGCATTATTCGACTTAATTAAATACAAAATTCCATAAAAATGTGAAAATGAGTACTTCCCAGCGATTTATCACAATGTTTCAGCGGGATAATATTACGATGGAAATCATCTCATTATCATTTCGTGTAACAGTGAGCCCGTGCTAAAAAATTAGTGGTCACTAGTATAGAGACACATGTAGAATTGGTCTGTGCTTCCTTTATGGCTTTCTTGGTCATTAATCCAAGTAAACAGGAATTTGTCCCAAGTTTCAGGCTAGGTTAGGTTAGATTCGGTTAGGTTAGGTTAAGTTAGGTTAGGTTAGAATAAGAGAGTAGGTTCAAACAGTTGGATGGCTCTTTAGGTGAATATCTGTTTCTTCTTCTTATAGTGCCACCTCCTATCGGAGGTCGGTGATCATATCAGTAATCACGACTCTATTATCATCGCCGCACGGAACAACTCAGACGAGTTACGCTTTTACCAATCCTTGAAGTTACGCAGCCATGAGATGCGGCATCTTTGTACGCTTCTTTTATTACTTATTTTGCGCTGGATGACGAGCTGGAAAATTTCAGTTGAAAAAAATACACCAAAGGTAATTTAATCAAAACTGTCCTATTCTAAATTATTCTTCTTCTATTCTATTCTAATTATTCTAAATTATTCTAAAAATTCTAAATTAAACCTTACTGATTCTCCAGAAATCATCAGCTCATTACCCTTCCACGTCCCTGTTATATATACATATGTTAAATCGAAGGCTTTCACGGGTACAATATGTGTTAGTACTAACTACTTTGGGGGTAACCCGCGTCAAATTCTGGTTGTCAGGACCAGTCGTCTGCCGACGTTTCGAACAGATCTCACTGCTCATCTTCAGGGCGCCCGGAGCTCACCGTCAAGATGAGCTTGACGGTGAGCTCCGGACCCAAACGGTTGTACGCTTTTTGGAGAAGCAGCTCATCGACAAGGCGCCCTGAAGATGAGCAGTGAGATCTGTTCGAAACGTCGGCAGACGACTGGTCCTGACGACCAGAATTTGACGCGGGTTACCCCCAAAGTAGTTAGAACTAACACACACTATGTCTGGTGGTAACACACACATATATATATATATATATATCTATATATATATATATATATATGTGTGTGTGTTACCACCAGACATAGCTACCTCTTTCCCTAACAACTTATCATTAACTAATAACAATAAATCCTCTTCCTTATGCTCAGACTTTAACAACCTATTGATATAAATACAATTTTATATATTAATGCAACTCAAAAAATATTTTTCACCCAATTAAATGAAAAGTATCGTCGTATGGGGAGGCAGATACTAGATCTCCTTGACCACGTACATTAGACGTATTTATCTTAAATTAATTCTAAACATCACTGTGTCTTATCTGTGTCTTCCTATAATTGTGGGAAACGTATAACTAACACTGAGTTTTTTTTTCTTACCAAATATTTATATCTTCCAGTTGGGCGACCAAATAAGTAAATTGCAAATTTAAATTAATAAATAAATTGTAAATTGGTGTAGTTCGCTCGCTTAGTGGTCCAAAATACCGACAAGTTAATCATATTTTCATTTTTTTAGCTTAATACGTTTTTCAAAAAACATGGCACAAGCCACAATTGTGAATATTTAGTAAAAGCGGATTACAATATAATAAAAACACATTAAGTGTTACTGATGATTAATCAACGTATGCTAATCCGATATTAATTTATTTGCGATGATTTGACGCCCGAGCGGCAAATCATAGTTCAATTTTTGTATACCTAAAGATAACTTATATCGAATATTAAAAAATATATTTGCTTTGATGCATGTCAAATAAAATGATTAAAACTGGATTTTGCGCAAGATTTTTTTTCAAGGTTTTAATAATTCAATTTGACTTGAATCAAAGAGAATCAACCTTTAATATTCCATTTAAATTACTTTCACGATAGTCTAACTTATTACGAAAGATAAGTCAGAAATATTGAAAAAATGCATCATTTCACCCAAATATAAATATTTTCTCTTCAAAATTTAAAGAAGAAGACCCTTCCGAAATGTTTGCTACTAGCTGTGGGACATCCTGTATATAAATTTATATCGTCAGTATTTATGTATCCCAGATAATTAAAATTCTAGACAATATCTGAGGTCTGGAAGGAATATCCGTCCTGTAATGCCGATTGCTTATGTCGATTAACGATCAGTTTGAAAAATTATAATGTCCTGAGAAAAAAAGATTACTGAGATTAGTGATTTACTAGTTATTTTAATCTTTGTAGGGGTGTGGCCTATACGTACTACTGATGAAATAATTATAAAATAAATTTAACAAACAAGCTTAAGAGTATAATATACTTAAAGAAAATTATAAAACGTAATTCAAACGTAATACAGTAAAACATTTCATCTTAAATATCGAGTAGAAAATAATTCTTAACTTTGCATTAAAACTAAATCATCGATATAGGTGTTATTGATAATAACATCGTTTACTATTTTAAACATTTATTTCAAAAACATTGTGGTTTTACTCGTACATATCCTAATAACATTTTACAGTTAATTTTGCATAAAATACACACGACCGCATTTGAACTAAGCGGTTTCGGAAAATAACCTTTTCTGAACACTAACTAACCTTAACATTACTAAACTTAAAACTAAATAGTAATGAATGCCAAACAATCTTAAACCATCATATTCTTGAACTAAGAAAACAATATGGATATATCTACAATTTCAAATACTAAAATAATTGCTTATAAACTTACAAAGTTATCTAAACTTCACCAAACTTTAAACTAAATATTAATGAGTACTGAGCCATCGTTTGTGACGTTTGATAATCATTTTCATTATTAATTGTTATTTATTATTATTATTATTTATAATTATTAATTATAAATAAAAAATATATATATTAAATTTCAAATATTAAAATAATTTACAATTTCAAATTATAATCAATATGAATAAACAATTTCAAATATTAAAAATTTGAATATACTAATTCAAATATTGAAAAAATTAAATACTTACATTACTTATGAGCAAGATGATTAACAGTATCAAACCGTTGTAATTTTTGTATTTTTTTAAATTTTTTGCGACCTCGAAAAATTGAAACATTGTAGGGCAGAGATAAGTGCTTGCCAAAATTTAAAAAAAAAATCAGAAAGGTATAACCGAAATATCAAAGTCCTATATTTCAATATCTCTGCCTATCTAAATCTGCCTAAGAGTATAAAATATAAAGTTTGTGTTGAAAAATACGACAAAATAACTTTAATGTTAAGTGCATTATATAATTTAATAATATAATTATACTCTAGATAAAGATAAGGTAATTCAGGTTAATTCAGCTGCTAACCGGGTTTTTCTTACAATTCCTAAATATCTATAATATATATATAATGTGTTTTCATTAATTAAGTTATTTTTTTCATACATTCAACTACTACAGATTAAACGAAAATCTAAATAATAATATAATCATATAATTAATCTCATTTCCAGTGCCTGATATCCAGAATATTGGATATATGCCTGAATAGTGAAATTCTGAAGAATGTTAGCAAGACGAAAGTCGTTCGAGAGAGACAAAAGAATGTGATGTAAATGTAACAATGCCTAGAACAAGTGAATATTTTGAGTATTTAGTAAGTATATTTACTAGAAAGGGTAAGGCTGAGAAGAATATCGAGAGGAGGGTGACTGAGGGAAATAAGGGAAACGGTGCCCTGAATGCCAAGATGGCCGATATGGATCTGTAACATGAAGCAAGACCAGCGGTTTGTGGCGGAAGTCTGTTGCCAACTCTAATGTATCGAAGTGAAGCCTGGAATTGGCAAAGAAATAATGAAAGTAGGATGAATGCGGTTGGTATGGCGAACGTGTAGAAAATGTGGTCGAAAGAGTGAGGAATGAACAAATTAGAATTGAATGTAAAGCTGGCTGCATCGTGGTAGATAGAATAAAGGAATAATGTGTGAGATGGTGTGGCCGTGTGAAACGTATGAGCGAGGAAAGGATGGTTAGGAACCTACGTATGTGAGGCGAGTATTAAAGGCAGCAGGAATAGAGGGCGTCCACGAAATCAGATACAAAAAAACGAGCGAGCCTTACAGTAGTCACATGTGATGTGTAACATTTGGCATCTCACAATTAAAAATATCAATTGACCAGCGACAGAAATTAACCTCAAATTTAAAAAAAAGCTAATACCTATATTATTAATTAGTAAATAAATACACGCATTTTTAGTTAGAAATGTGTTTGGCCAATTATATGTTTTTATATATTTTCATAGTGTGCCGCCATACATATTGTATGAACAATTTGAATAAATATTTTTAAAAAATCACATAAATGACATAAAATTTGAGAATATAAATCATTAAGAGTAGTTATTGTTTACATTAATGTAAAAAAATATATATTTATTGGATAGTTTCGAAGATACGAGTATAAGCCAAAATATATCAAAGTTACAACAGCCACATGCTTGACACCAGCCTCGCAACATATATACAAAATCAGAAGCATCGGCTGGTGTGTGTCTTCGCTGTGACGGCACTTGCTGGACATTGATTTGTTTATAAACGATAATTTCTTGTCCATCGCGCGTGATTGGAATGAAATTGGAATGAAATTGCGCGCGTCTTATTTCCTGTTATGCATTTCCGTCCTTTTTGACGAAATCACTGCCACAGATTGCAGGAAAGCGAGAGGAAAGATGTAACACATCAAAAATATTGGAGGATGTCCCTGTGAAAAACCTCAACAACCGTAGAGCACGAGGAAATGTATGAAGGTAGTCGAAGAAAAAGTGGTGTTTCAAAATATAAGTATATGGCTTTCTTTTTTTATTTATTTCTTAAGTTAGTTAATATTACACGTACGTATATAAACTAATATTTTACATTTTTAGCCAAAAATTTGTATTTCGTTTTTTCGGCTTTTAATTTTATTATTATTTTTTAAACAAACACTTATTCTTTAGGAACCGACATGTAAAAGTACCATCATTTTTGACGGGTTACAGCTAGTACAATAATAATCTTACAATCTATCATTAATATTATAATCTATACTACTATGCGATTTTAACAATAATTGTAGCATTCTATCCTCTCTGCCTATGCTTGCGGGAAATGGCGTGATGGTGAGTTCATAAAAATATCGAATAAAAATATTTAAAATATTTTTTTGTATTATTCTAAATTCACGACGTGATTAATTTTGATAGTTCTAAAAATTTCTCTATTCAATTAAAGTAAAAATTGTTTTTTGTTATTGTGCTGGATCTGTGCAGTCACGTACTTATTACTTAGTAAATATACGTAGAAATACGTATTATTAGGAGAGAACAAACTCACCGGTAGCGCGGTTTGCGCTTGCGCGGCCCGTCTCCTTCAAAGGGTACCTACCGCCGGTTGCTACTTTATTCGCGTTTGACAGCTGGCTCCGCTGACACCTAGAATGGGCAGCTTTTGTAAATAAATACATACTATCGCTTCTACTATTTTTGGTACAATAATAAATATAATATTCGATAATATTGAACGTGTCCTTTACAAAAAATATTGAATATACACGCACACAATTGCCTGTAGGCTATTATATAAATATTTTCTGTGAAAAGTACTTTCTTCAGGAGACAACTAGACCATGCCTTCAGTGAAATGGAAAATAACGTTTTCGGTTTTCTTCTTCCTCTTATGGGTGAGTGGTATTTTGTTCTGTTTTTATTATTTACATTTTCAAATTTAATAAACAAATAGTTTACATGAACTTTTAGAACTTTGGTGCAATATAGGTAATAAATATAGATATAGATAGATATAAAATAAAGATAGTATTTAAGGTATGGGGTCTAATATTTTATTACGAATTTTCTCCTGCATGGACAGAAAGTCCTTTGAGGAGTTGTATACTAGAGTTGTAAAAAGTCTCGTAGTAGTTGTGTGAGTGAGAAAATATGGCGGGAAACTTGTGAATGAATGCGTTATCTATGCCTGTTATATCGGAGCATTTTCAATACAAATTACAAAACAGCAAAATATTTGTAATTGTGCATAAAAGCAAAATATTTGTAATTGTATTGTAAGATAATCGGGAAATATTTGTCAATATGCATGTCGTAGTAGAATGTTTCTGTCTTTTCCATAAAAAAGAGTACGAAAATTTTTTGCACCCCCAATGTTGTGATTTAAATATTTTAATGATTTTTTTTTTCAATATTTTGGATGCGTTCTTTTTTACGCTTCGTTAGGAAGCGTGAGACTCAACAGGTGAAGTTGTAAGTCAACATAAAAAATTACAATAATGAACTAAACCCGTCCTTTTGGGAAAAGGGTTGGGAGTGTCATCTCCCGCGTGTGTTTAAGGCACATTTACAATGCAGGTAAGGTATTTATTCTTGTATAATTAAATTCCTTCGTAAATGGTTTTATTTTTTTTATTTTTCAGAGTATCATAAGTAAAAATGCATTCTTGAAATGAGGCGTTAGTTATTTACTGTTATTTATTTAGTATTTTTTTTCAAACAAATCAAACGTGTTGGAACCTTGGTTGTGTACCAGGCATCAGGTTGTGTACCAAGACATTTTGAGATTAAGAATGACGCTTTTTTATTTTCGTTGTGCACTTTTCATTCTTCCCGCGAGTGGTGTAAAGTGTAATGTTGAATCATAATTTTCAATCACTAACTGAAACAAAAAAGAAATATGAATACAAGGGCTGTTTTTTTAAGAGGTATTGAACTTTGAAATAAAATTAAACACATAAATTAGAAAAATAATTTTATGCCATTAGTGTTTAAGTATAGGGTGTATAGCCAATTTGAAAGCTGATTGCTGATTTGTACTTAGTTTGGTTTGCCATTTCACCTTGAACAGACATAAGGTATGTTTAGACTACGATACTAAACACCGTACACGCAATGTATAAACCGAATGGCTATGTGTGAGCACGGGTGTCTGTAATTGTGACATTTATTGTGACATAATAATTAGTTAAAGAGGTTCAAAAATTTTCCATACACTCCTGGAACACAGCCCTATGAAACAATGATTTTCATGTGGAGCAAGGAGACTACCAATAGTGTGTTTGTAACCTATTCTAATAAATATTCCAAGTCTTCATATTTTATTCTACACAAGTTTTCGTAAGATTTAGAATTTTCTTCGTGCAACTCATAGAGAAATCTATGGTAAACTCTCAGTTCTTGTCTTTTTTGAATCGACTGTTGTTTAATTACAATATAAGCAGCAATAGTGGCCGCACGACGCTAACTATTTCAGAATGTTCTTATGCCCTGATGATGGACCCTGCAATGGGATCCGAAACGTCGGCCAGAAGATCACAACAACACAGCATAATACCCCGGAAGACACAAACCAGAAGATACTAATTGTTTTGTTCTTAAAATTCTTTTGCCTATGAATATCTCGGACACAAGTTTCGTAAATTTATATACAGACACTATCCAGATAAAAAATCTGTTGGAGTGTGAATAGTACAGAAATTTATGTCTGACACTTGTGTCGCAATTTCTGTCGTAATAGACTTGCTCCTGAACAACGCTTGCAAATTGTGCAAATTTATTTCAAAATTCGTGGTATCGTTATCATAATTACCAATACATTTCACGAGTTTTATTTCGTTCTAAAGTTCTATATCTCTAAGAAAATCATCCCTTACATTATTTAAAAATATTATAAAAATTCATTACTTTCCTCGCTTATAAATAATTATATTGTGAGTAAGATAATTGGATGGTATCAACCCATTATAATTGTTGTGTTTTTGACCTATATTTAACGAAATCGTCAACGACGAATTGAATCGAGCAAATTTTAGAGCTAAATGCTTGCCAAACAAAATTAAAAAAAAAACAGTAAAATAAAAGCACGAGTATTTGACACATTGAGCCTTCTATTCTCAGGATAACAAGAATTTTATAATTAGTGATTGTTATCTTTACACACAAAAGACGGCATTATCGTACGGTAAACGTTTTCAAAAGTTTAATTACTGGCATTGTGGCAATCTCACGAATTTAAAACTCGTTGAAATTAATATATACATGTTGTTCGTGCCAAAGTCGTATAAATAAGATATTTAACAACAGATGAAAAATAATTATATATAATTCAAAAACTGCAAATATTTAAATTTTTTATTATTTTTTTTTTTAATAAATTTATTTGGTAAATGTACAAACTTAAAAGTGTATTCAATATAATATAATCAATATACATTTATATTACACGCTTACACACTTTTAAATGAGAATTTATTCTCGTGTTTAAAAGTGGGGGCATTGTCATATATGTATACATCTATTATTAATGAAGTCGGTAGTGTAGTAATAATTTATATTTATGAGAAAATATATGAATTGGTTTAAAAAGCTGAAAATCTTTCTAATTTTTTTCTAAGTAACGAAATGTTTTCAACAAGCATAGGTAAGAGTAACGAAAAAAATGAAAATAATATTTAAAAATTTGATGACCAACAGAATATTTCAAATGTTCTAGAAACATAAATAAAATTATGTTGTAGAAAACAAGATGATATATATTTCTTACAAACTGACAGTTTTTATATTGAAAAATATATATTATATAAGTATATATATAGATATTTTATATATATTATTAACGTATTTGATTTTTCATTATTTAAGGAAACGAGTCCCGTAATATTTTTAATACGAAATAAATAAATGAAAATAAAGAGAAATACACAAATATCAGATAATAAAACTGATAAAATTAAATGCTGGAACCTGGATTCGAACCACGGACCTCTGTGTTTCGCGCACAGGGTGTATGTTTCTCTTTGAATAATTAATTCACTTATTTATATTATTCCATTTTTTTTGGCCTACCCGTTCACTCCACTTCTGGAGTGCACGGGTGTGCTTGCCACCAATTCAAAACAGAACTCGAAATACAAGGCGAAAATCCCTCTGAAAATGGCCAGTGCTATCCGAAACGTTGGGTACATAATAACAGTCTTCTTCAAGACTACAATATGCGGGTTATCCTAGAAAATAATCCTTCATATATATATATATATATATATACACGCAACAAATTTTCAAAAAGAGTATACCTTAATAAAGTGCGTTATTGAAAAATATATTCAGAGAGCACGTATTAATTATCTGCGCATTTCTATTGTTTAAACGCGTACTTAAGGCTATCGTCTAGCAGAATGAGCAAATTTACAGAAGGTACAAACTTTATGTACGTCCTACTTTTACAGAGCGTACAAATTGTTATCTCATAGTTTCCTAAAGAAAATAAAATTGTAACTTATACTTTTTTAGGTACCTATCAACAACTCACAAATTGGGTTTTTACGCAGCTTCAAAAACAGTCAGTTTGGTATTGACACCTAACTCGGATTAAATGGAACGAAAACACCAAAAAAAAGGGAGATTAATTTTATTTCAGATTCAGTGTCAAGTAAAATAAATGTTCGATAATTACTTGAATTTTATTTTGAATATTTATAATTAAAAAATATCAAAGTATATTTTTTCCTGGCGGAAAAAAAAGACCGGATATATAATAATAATCCGATGAGTGGTCTTTCCGTTTGATCTTTTGAATCCATTCTTTGAAGTTACGGCTTCCTGGCTTCGGCCTCTGAGGATATTCCCGTCGAAAAATAAATATATATATATATTCCAGTACAAGCTCTACGGGTTCACCAGAGTATGATTGAAAAATAGGAAATACTAACCGTAAACCCATTAAAAATCGCGGGACATAAAAATTATTAATAACGACTTGCTTGTAACATGAGTTGCACGCCGATTGACGTGTCACACTCGGGCGACCAGGCCTTATTTTATTGTAATTCCAGCTTAATTATGGGTAGATAGACATTCGAAATTAGGATATTTGATAGTGATTTTTGAATGATGTGATTAAACAAGATACATATTATAGATACCTTATAGAGACGAAGCAATTTTTATATGGGAAAGATGGTAAGGAAGTACTTATGGGCCAGCCGTACGATAGGTCGTTAGCCTTATGGACACCCAAAAATGTGAGACATCTATAATGTGTATCTTGATTAATGATATCACCCTGGGGATGAAATCCAGTATTGTGTTCGTAAAAAAAGATTGAATATACTCAAAATATTCTGATATGATTAAACTTGGCTAAATGTTCGTTGCAGCTTGTTTCGAAAACAATGCATTTAAAATACGAGTATACGTTTTGCGTTTTCAGTCCTGTTATTTTTTATATAAAAAAAATCATTTTGTTAGGGAATTAAATAATCTTTTTCTTCTCGGATCTTATCCATTCAACAGACGTTCACAATCCTCGATGCGTTTACTGCTGTGCGGTAAAGGTTGCACGATGTTATTTCTTTGATTCCAGCTGGCGGACCCATTTTTAACTTATTTTGCAACTCAGGTAAACAATCTTCTCCACTTTCGTTTCAGAAATACAAAGAACTTCATTATCGCTTCGTTCCGTTCGCTATGTGAGCAAATTGATTATTTTAGTTCTGTTAATTAATAAATCTTACAGGCTTTGAGTATTTGGTTCAGCCAGTTTGTAGACCCTCAACGTTATTAAGCATTGCATGAACGGCATAACGCAGGTTATTCAAAATCCCATTCTAAATAGTCAATAAACACGTAATCGCAATTATTTTTATTATTTATTTACAACCATTTTACTCCAGATATTGTAATTTTTCATATATATTTTGATCCTTATATTATTTTTCATCGAGCACTTACTTAAAAATTATACAAGTTAATGTTACGTGCCCAGCAAGGGAGAATGTAGCACAAATGAAGACTCGGTGTTCGATTAAATTAATTTTATTTTAAGAAATATGCAAGTAAACACAATAAACAATTCACGGTGACGTATCGACATCAAGCAGACTTTGAGATCTTTCTCGTCTAAGTATCGAATACAATTTGATCCTAGCAGCGCCCCACGGCGCGTGTTGCTGGGAAATTCCAAAAATCTATCTTCCCAGTCAATAAATTAAATTGAAGTGTCTGCTGTTATTTCAAGACGTAACTGTTCATACAAATATTGTTTATGAAATGGTGGTCTGGTAAAACTAAAATGAAAACATACCCTTGATGGGGTAAACAGCAGAGAAGGTCATTCCTATTTAACAAATATCTGTCTATAAAAATCTAGACCAATTGATGGATCCTTGAAATCGTGGGAGACAGCGGGACCGCTGGAGGTCAGTACATAACATTAAAGTAAAATAATATATTGACCATATTTATTTCAAACGATACGTTTTCAAACTTCCAAAATCTGCGTTAGCTATTTTTTATATGTGCGTACGCTGGGTACCCGGTAATTTTTTTTGTTGTTAATTTTCAAAAATTATAATAAAATAATTTATTAACTGTTGTGCAGAATGCGGCAAGAGTAGGTAACTACCTACTTTAATACCGTGGTACCACCTGTTCGAAGCAGGTGTCTAACTGTCATTGAATGACATTATTTTTGTAATCCAAGTTTTCATTGTTTTAAACATACTATGAACAAATCAATAAAAAAAAAAATTTCGTTATAAAAAAAAGAATGTTCTGGTATCTATTTGAACAATAAAGTATAATTTTTTATTTATTTTAATTGAACCAAAATTTTTATTACATAAGATGGTGCCACTAACGGGAGAGATTAATCGACATTCTTTCTCGATACTTTAGCGGGTTTCATTTTCAAACATTTTTTTTTTGTTGTTATATTTAACACAAAGATTCTGTAAAAAAACATAATTCACACCTGGGCAGGTAGATCTATGTTTTTTTTTAACAAAATAAGCGGGTTCCCACTTCGAAAGAAAGTTGCAAGTCGTCAACCAACCGCGGCGAGGATAACTACTGATACACTGATACACCCTATACACGGGAAATAGGTGATTTGATGTACCTACTAAAAATTGTATCAGGCAACGTCGACTGTCCTGAACTATTAAATAGACTAAAATTCCATGTTCCCTGTAGATCTCGTAGACACAACCCAGTCTTTCACATTGATTTTACCTCATCCAACTATCGTCGGAATTCATATTTCTTGAGGGTATGCGATGCATTCAATAAACTGATAAGATTATTGGATATTGATCTGTTCGAGTGCAGCCACACAAGATTAAGAAAAATTTTGAGTGCTGAATTTTTTTCCACGTAATAATTAAGTTTCTTTTTCTTTTGTTTAAATTTTTTATTCTTTCTTTCTATATAATTAATATGCCTTAGTATATCATAAATATTTATCATTACTGACATATTTCTGTTTGTTTAAATTTTTTATTCTTTCTTTCTATATAATTAATATGCCTTAGTATATCATAAATATTTATCATTACTGACATATTTCTGTTTGTTTAAATTTTTTATTCTTTCTTTCTATATAATTAATATGCCTTAGTATATCATAAATATTTATCATTACTGACATATTTCTGTTTGTTTAAATTTTTTATTCTTTCTTTCTATATAATTAATATGCCTTAGTATATCATAAATGTTTATCATTACTGACATATTTCTGTTTGTTTAAATTTTTTATTCTTTCTTTCTATATAATTGATATGCCTTAGTATATCATAAATATTTATCATTACTGACATTTCTGTTTGTTTAATTTTTTTATTCTTTCTTTCTATTTAATTAATATGCCTTAGTATATCATAAATATTTATCATTACTGAAATATTTCTAAATGTGGAGACCTGTAATTGGCCATCCATATTGTATCAATGTTTTCTATGCTTTTTTTTTGTGCTGTTGGTCTTCCATAAACATTAAATAAATAAATAAATAAAAATAAATAAATATTATACACATTAGTATCAGTATGTTAAAAAGTGTACATTTATGAAACGTCCACGTTAAAATTGATAGATCGGAAGTGGAAAGATCAGTAAATACTAATGAGTACATGTGTTTACTAGAGGTGGATAGTTCACGAACAAATGGGTCTAAATGAACTGGTCAGTTTCACTGAACTAGAGATACATATTCCAATTCCAATCTAGTTTGAACGAACGTTTGAGCTTGAGATGAGACTAGAGATCCAAAATATCTCGAGAACGAAACATGAACGAGATAAGACCGATGACGAATTACGAGGTCTCAACTGAATCACGTCGTTGTTGTAATAACGAGAATAAAGGGGTCTTTACACTTGAGTTATAATATAATTATAATGTTTGAGAATATCTTTCACAACACCATCGATAGGTAAATTTAAATTTAAATTTGAAAAATTGAGAACCGCTAAGATCTACTAACAGAAAATACAATAAATTATAATTCTAAGCAACTATTTTATAATAAATTAGTGTATATTATAGATATCTCACAGAGACGAAACTGTATTAATTATGGGAAAGTAGGTATAGAAGTCATTTGGGTGTAACAGTGATCACTTAAGCCAACCATAAAAAGACAGATCATAAGTCCTGTTACACCCAAATGACTTCTATACCTACTTTCCCATAATTAATACAGTTTCGTCTCTGTGAGATATCTATAATATACACTAATTGATTAATAATGTCTCTGTGACATAAATCCAGCACTGTTCTGAAAGATTTGAACAAACTCAAAATATTCTGTATTTTATAATAAATTAAACTATAAAATGTCAAAAAAAATTAAACTCATTAAATACTAGACGTGGGTAAGGCCCGTTCAGGCAGAGGGTATTATCACTGCATCTTGGTACGCACAAGCGCGGCGCATCGACAATTTCGACACTATTTTAAAATTTACAAATAAATATTTGAAGCTCAATGGCTATCAAATCTAATTTTAAAACAGTCGAATACAGGGTGGGTCTCCGCCTCGCGGTGGAAAAAATTCAACATTTAGAGAAAGGAAGTTAACACACACACAAAAATGAATTCAAATTTAAAAAAAATAAACCATAAAAACCAAGTTTTTATTATACTCCCTTTCACATTTACTAGTGGAAACTGGTTTGGCGTACTATAATCAGGTTTCGCGTCTACCAGATGCGTTGAAATATTTTCATACAACTTAATAAATTGTATGAAAAAACCATTCAAAATTTGACAAATCAAAAAAATTATTGATTTTTTAATGAAAATTTGATAGATCTTCTTGATCGTCGACACGAGTCTGCTTGCAAAGTTTCAGCTCAATTGGGTCACGGGAAAAGGTTTAAAAATCGATCCAAAGTTTTTTCGTTAAGCAAGCAGACGCCACGAATTAATATAGGGAGTAAGAAGTTAAAAAAAAGTAACCCATAAAAACCAATTTTTTTCTTTGTAAAATATAACAGTAATTAAAGACGAATTAAAACATAAACTTAACACTTACAGAATTTTATATAATTCTAAAATGTCAGATGTTTTGAGATTTCAAGATTTTGATAGATTAATTATCATCAATATCGTACCTTATGAATTTCCAGCGTCAAATGATTTAGTCTGAATCAGATTTGAGTAATTTAGAATTCTTCAAAACTAAGCAGAAATCTAAAAGAAATAAATTATTATTTGATTTTTTCCCAAAAAACCCAATTTTGCTGTCATCTGTGAACCAATTGTTTTGTAAATTTTCGAAATTCGTAGTGATATACCTATTATACCGACGGAGTAATTCAAAATTAGGAAATATTTCGCGAAATTATCGGGCCGCCGCGCCGTGCTAATCAAACATTTCTAATGATTCCAATTTAAAAAACCAATAAAATTTCTAAAAATCCAAAATTATACTATAATTATTAATTTTTTAGATCTTCTTGATCGTCGCCACGAGTCTGCTTGCCAAGTTTCAGCTCGATTGGATCACGGGAACACGGTCAAAAATCGATCCAAAGTTTTTGTTGACGGCAAGAAAGCAGACTCCAGTAATTACGAAAAAACACTTTTTAAGGATTTTTTATTTTATTTTTTTAAATAGTAATGTGAACACGGAATTCGTGCTTGCGCTATGAAAATAGGACTAACTTGCTTGTCTGGCGTGAGATTCGAACCTGCGACCTTTGGATCACGAGGCGAGAGTCCTAACCACCAGACCAACAAACCACAATTTAAAATTAAAACACTTTTTTACTGAAAATTACGACTTCGCGGACGGGCAGAATGACGCCGTATAAGGCGCTCAAAAAACTGAGGATCCCTGGTCCGCGAAATCATACTTTATATATATAAGCATAACGGGAATTTCACGGTCAAAATAGGATTAGTGGTGAAGGAGAGAAACATCTCGAGAGAAACAGAGAAACATGGCCCAGCGGCGGAGGGTGCTGGACCGCGCATTCCCGGGCGGACCAACTGGCCGGCCCAGGCGATATGATGACATGACTTGTGTATCAAATTGAACGCCCGGCACATCCGCTTGTGAATTTAGTTATGACAAATGTGTCCGGATGTGCCGGCGTTCACAAGTCGTCTCTAAAGGGACGATTTCTGTCTCTCGACGTGTCTCCCTACAATCTAGTCCAATCTTCTACTTTATAGCGAATCCTGAGAGGAAATGACATGCCGATTACAACGATACACGGCTGCCAGGTTTTGTGCGCTTTTCCTTTTATGATCTCTTCGTTATGATACGTTAATATTTTCCATTGCTACGTTTTTAATGCGCGTTTCTTACATATGATCATTTTATGTGATCCGTTGTTGACGTCCCACAGTGGTCGGAAAAGACAATCTGAGCGAGCTAAATTATTTTTGTGTTTATTTGTATTCTATACCCATTAAATAATAATAATAAACCAATTTAAAGATATAAAAAATAAAATAAATGTTGTATTGAAAACTTGATTATACCACCTAACCACACTTTATATTTAATTCTAAACTTGTCTTTATGACGTCCACAATTGATCCAATTTCGACGTATTTGTCCACAAAAATTTAACAAAGTTTTTTTATTATACCTTGTTGTATTAATCGCCCTTAAAACAGCTTTTTTTACTTCCTTTAGAAGTGTCGCTCCTTTAACCATACTCCAAATAGTTTTTCCTTGGTAATCCGAGAGCTGGAAAATAAATAAATTCTGAATACAGACGTACCGAAGTGCACTCCGATTGATTTTAAATCTGTAGCCAAGGTATTAGAGAACGATAGTTTACAATTAGAATCAATACAGGTCAATCCCAGTTTTGGCAGTCTAAGGCATGCATAAAAAATTTACGATATTTTGTTAAAAACAAATCGTGGGTTTGTATTATATTAAAAAAATATACTTAAGTTTATCGATTCCATAGATCGAAGAACAAAATTCAAAAATATAAACACAACACTTTGGTACAAACATTCGTATCCGACTGATAACAACTCAACTTTATTTTTTTGCAACAACATGTCACTACCTGCTCGACTAGACACGAGGGGTTTATTTTAGGTAATTAACTATAAGTGGGACTTTATTACCCAAGGAACTAAGTTTATTTCGCTGCATATATTTTATTTTTATTACGACTTTCGTTTTTTGAATTTTGCGCGCACAGAACCTAATTTCAGACCTTTGTGTCCGTGTGATGATCCAATAGATAGTGGGCATCCTCCTAATCAAATCGAGCGGACTGTATTTAATGTCGAAATGATGTTCAATTAATATTATAAAGCATTTTATTGTATTTCAATATAAATCGTTCTCCTGGTCACGGTAAGCACTGTGATGGTCCAGTAGCTAGTGGGTCCTCGTCAAATGACGGTATTTACTAGAGATGTTTTCTGTTATATGAAAAATATTATACAGTCGTAAAATAGTTGACGCGAGTTGAATTTTATTATCATCAGGTATATTATTTCACTTCGATCTCCTGGTCGCGGCTACCAACTGTGATGACCCAACTAGATAGAGGGGTCTTCCTAACGTATTAACGATGAATTTTGTATTAATAATTTATTTAAAAGGCCGTTGCTTAATCGCCGCGAGTTGATATTTAATTTTAGCTATTATATTCAAATAATTTGCCAACTCCTGACCGCGGCTAACAATGTGATGAATCCTATGGGGTGACCCGTCAAAAATACGTCGTGGAAAATAATATTAAATAATATAAATTTCATTGCAATGAATAAAGTCATTTGCCGTATGATGTTAGCGAAAATAGTTGTATGGCGCGGGTGGCAACGGCTGAGGTCGACAGATACGCTGTAACTATAAAAGGATCGCGGAATAAAATATTATACCTTCTTGAAATATTATAAATAATGTATTCTATACAATATTAATACTCTGCCTGTGCTAACTATACATTTAACTAAAATATATATTATAAACTGGAAATAATTATTCTGTGAAAATTGCGCTTTTGAATGCAATATTAATTAAAAATGTTAACTAACATCTTGGGTTCGCAGACGAAATTGATAATACCCAATGCCCTTTGCATTTACTAAGTATATTACCTAAATAGCCACAGCTATACCATCCTGTCCGTCAGGGACGAAACATAAAACACAGTTATATTCCTAAAAGTGCTACCTCTTACGCGACAAAAATACCTATTGCAGTCGGGCTATGAATATGAACTATTTCCGCCTCATAATGGCGCCTGGAACCAATACTAAAAACCTCACTAGAAATAATAAATGCGACTAAATCTCGATAAATACAATATATACTATTCGTAATACGTCGTTGAATTGGCACATGATTCGTCTAATGGATGAAGGACCCCGTTGTGTATCGTAATAACTTCAAATTCTTTTATAGGAGCAGTGTGGAAACAATTGCATAATATTACGTAATAAAAACATCTAACGAACCTAATAATCTATACATTTATGTTACAATAAAATACGTTCACCAGAAGAATTCGTGTATTAGAAATAAAACATTTCCGTTTGGGGACAAACCAGTAGAATTGTTCGAACGTTGCAAAGGGAAAAATTCACACATATTAAATAACACTGAAATTAATAATTATAAACACTTTGTATTAGCAAATTCTTACCTTGAATGGTTTCGTCCTAGACGTGCATGAACCTGTTCATATTAATTGCGTGAGAAAATAATACATATATTTGCTATTTACGAAATACGACATTTTTGAAGCGAAACTTCTTTATAAATAAGTAGATAAGGTCTCGGGGATGGTTTGTTCGAAAGGATTCTACAACAGCCCGTGAGTTTATATGAAATAATAGTTTCTTTGAATGCTAAATTTTTGTTTTTTAAACCCTCAGCATCTCTGCCGAGGGGGGTTGAGGCTCCGCGCCCGCCTAAACCCGGTGACCAACTTCCTAAGTGACTAAATGGCCCCCCTTGTTCCTCCGGAACTTACTGCATCCCGAGACTCTATCTCTTCTTTACGAGATGTGATCCCGTGACGCCCTTCTTTTAGGCTTATAATTGAGAAGGCCGTACTCTTTTGGTACGAGTTTCTGATGATGTGTGTTGTCTTGAGGCGCCTTTCTTTTAGGCCGGTGTTTGAAGAATCATGTACTCTTTTGGTACGAATTGATGACGACATTAGCCTCCTTTGCGGGCATAGTCAGCGATGTTACAAATTATTGTGCAATCTCATTATGCCTTTTCAGAATGGCGTCCCACGATTCTGCATCTTGCAACATTTACTTTGGACAAATGTTAGAGTGTTAGTAACATATTTATACTATCCCAGCTATTCCATATGAGTGAATGATTTTTATATTTATTCTGGCCCTGTCTTTCTTACAGAGGACGAAATAGAAGTTAACGTTTTTTATCAAGGTTTTACAGCATTCAGGCATGAAAATCCTTCCAAAGACAAAGGGAACCTTTTGTGGGTTATGTGGCCCTGCGCCTGGTGAGGAAAGAGGTCGGTTTATTGACGACCCCGAGCAACAAGGAGGGCCCCGCCTTTAAGGGACCCTGCAGGGGCTTGTGCGGGTTCCACGCCCAAGTGCCGGCAAGCATCTACGCCCCAACCAGCTAGGCCATCACAAACCAGATATCCCCAATCTTTAGTTAGATCTCCCCATTCTGTCCTTTACTCGTCGTTCTGAAGCTACTTGTTAAGCCAGATGTACCGAGGTACTCAAATCATAAAGAGTTAGCTGAAGACCGGATTGCGCAATACTTATGCAATACAATTTTTATAAGGCTACTAAGCGTTTCTTATAGAATTATGTGTATTCAATTGTTAGTACAAATAGTATGAAAATCCCCATACTTTAAAATATATTCGTTCGGAAGAATTTCTCGTACGATTTGGATTGATATCTGGTTATGCAATACATAACGCGTCGACAATTATTATGAATCTATTAAGCACTGCTTATAGAGCTCCGTAAAATCAATTGTTAATACAAATGGTATGAAAATCCCCATGCATCAAAATATATTCGTTTGGGAGATATTCCCGTACGAATTGAGCCAAGATCACACAAGAAATCGTGATATTAATTATACATTATTGCTCCGATTTTAAATCTTCCCAAAATAAATACATTTCAATAGTGAAAATAATTAATCGATAGATAATATAAATGTGTTCCTTAGCTGTTACACAGTGGCGGTATGATCCTCTCTGATACTGATGAATGGTAGATTCCTCCATAAGTCCGGGCAGCAACTCCGTCCGCAAATGCTGTTCTGGAACTCAGGGCTCCGTCGGTAGTCTGTCGGGCAGCGCTCCCGCTCGCAAGTCTGGTCTCGAACTGAAGGGCTGAGTATATCGTGTTCGCTCCTTTTATAGTAACGATTTCACCATACCTCTGAAATCCACGCTAGTGCAGTGACTCATCCTATGCACGATGACCTCACCGCCGGCGCTCGCCATTGGCCGGATTCAGTCATCAGGACGGTCGCCTCTGGCTCAACCCTTCGAAGGCAAAGCGCGCCTGTGATTGGTCCGTTTCGTTAAAATAACAGTAAAGCACCCGCTACACGCGAGACTTGCTGTTCCGATTCATAAATAATAAAGGCTCGTTCGCACCTACTCACAAGGTCGAGTCTATTAGGATTGTCATAAACAATTTTAGTTTGACACAGAATTATATCTAAGGTATAATAAAGACCTAAGAAATATTACTTGTATAGCTGAATATTCAATATTTTGTTAGCCTCTTGTAATACATGGAATCTTGAGAAGAAATATATCAGGCTTTTACTTTTAAACGATTCAAACCGGAAGAAATATATTTTTGATGTCCATACTTGGCTTTTTTGAATATTATTATTTTAAGATTTTCTAAATTTATTAAATCTATCTCTATGTCGACCATCACATCCGTTCCTATGTTTTGATTTCCGTTGATTGTGGTCAGTTTCCATGTTTCAGTGAACCGTTTTTATTTTCCATTTATATGTTCCATTTTTATCGTTCATTGTTATGTTTCTAATATCCGTTTATTATGGTCAGCTATTGATCATTAGCTATTGATTTTTTCTTTTGTAATGATCCGATATATGATATTTTTTTGCAAACTATTATTTTATGCCGTAAAAAATTAACCCATAAAAACTAAGTTTTAATTATAATCCCTTTCTCATTTACTAGTGGAAACTAATTTGGCGCTTAACCTAGTGGCTTCGGTCGGGCGACGCTACGAAAAGGAGTAATAAAAAATTTCCAAAAATCCAAAATTATACTACAATCTAGTTCCGTCTCTATCAAACGCGCTGGAATCTCCATACAACTTATTGAGTTGTATGAAAAAAACATTAAAATTTTGAAAAATCCAAAATTGTACTATAATTATTTTTTTTAACGAAAATTTGATAGATCTTCTTGATCTTCGCCAGGAGTCTACTTGCAATGTTTCAGCTCGATCGGATCACAGAAAAAGGGTTAAAAATCGATCCAAATTTTTTTCGTCAAGCAAGCAGACGCCACGAGTTAAAAGAAAGGAGGTAAAAAATGAAATATATATATAAAAGAGATAAATTTTCTCGCCGGGAGTACACAAAAAATTTACCTCTTTTATATTCAAACCGTGAGAATCTCAAAGTTAACATATATACAGAGTATCCCATAGCTAGTAGCAAAAATTGAAAACAAATTTTTTCCCAAGGTTTTCATAATTTTATTTGAGTTGAATTGAAGCGAATGAATTTTCCAAAATTGATACTGCAATGATTTTTGCAAAAATTGAAACTTTTTGCAAAACATAAGTCAGAAATATTGGAAAATAAGGAATTAATTAGGAGTTTGTTTTATACAGATTGTAACAGAGCTGTAACAGAAAACAACAGAGCTAGTCCAAAACATATTCCTATCTAATTAATGACCCGAAAATGTTCCAGAAACTATATTCTAATATTAAGGATTATGGAGAAAAATGACTTCAAAGTTTGCTTTTTTATATTTCTAACTTATGTTCTGTCAAACATTGGATTGTTATTAAAGTAACTTATATAGATTATTAAAATACATTGGCTTCAATACAAGTAAAAAAATGTGTAATCATTTTGCATCATCACCTTGCAAAAATTTTAAAAATATATTTTTTTAGAAAGTTATTATCATTTTATTTGACTTGTATTAATGCGAATGAATTTTAAATATTCGACATAACGACTTTCATGAAAGTCTTAAATCTTAAAAACGATGATTCAGACTTTTTTATTTCTATATCTTCTTTATACTTGATTATATTTTCACGGGTGTAAGACTAGTAATTAATAACGAGCCTTACGTGACCGCGCAACATGAGCCGAGCGCTCATTGCTTGTCACACACTAAATATCTTATGTTATCATTCCAACAAGTTAATAATACACAACGAAATTATTATATTTAGATATTTAAGGTTACATTTCTGTAAGTATGAGTTTTATTTCTTTTCATGAAACTAGATAAAATAATTGATAAAGATTAGTGTAGATTTTTACAACTCAATACTTTGAGCGTCATCAATATATAATTTTATCTTTATTTTAGATTTTAAGTATAACTTCTACTCCGCATACATAAGTACACGAATGAATTTTTTAAGTGGTTTTTATTTAAATTATTTAAAAAATTTTCCGCGGCCTGTCGATTAATGCTTATATTTTCTTAATTATTGTAAATAATGTTCAGTTTATTACTTTTATATAAGGTTCTATCTAAGTTATCGCCCCTAAAAATTGCAGTATAGCATATACATTTCGATATAAATTAATAATAAATACCCTCATTTTCGTAAAAAAAAACCACCGAAATATGCATTTGATTCGGTCGTATGGCTTTGTCACATAATATGACACCCTAATATAAGGAACGAATAATTAGCGTCTAACAAAATGTCGCCAAACTTGCAAAACTTACGTTCATGTAGAAAGTGTTACGTACGTAGCACTGCGCAGTTAAAAGGTCAGGCGTTAAAGTTTGCACATTTCTATTCCGTTTTATAATATTATATATTTCGAGACCATCTTTTCATGTAAGAAATAATACACTTTCGAGCGATAATAGCGCTATTTTTAGCAGCGGGAAGTTATTAAACTAATGCCAATAGTCGAGGTACGGAAGCCTCTTGAATCCCCACATCGAACGTTTTGCACGTAACACGACATATTATTATTGTTTTTTGCATTTATTTCAACACGAAAACTACAAATATGTTGGCGAATAGCGGCCAGAAGCGCCTTCGTCATCGTGCTGAAACGCCGCACCGGTCCTGTGCGAAACACATCTCTTTCACCAACAAGAACAAGTCCTAAAGATTCGTTCGTTTGAACGATATAGTTAATTTGTCCCCAATAACTCATTTCGATTTTTGGCAAATCGTTCAATCTTTGTTGAGGCACATTATCAATGAATATCATATCCAATATGGAGTAAAAGGTTTTTGGCAAAAGAGATACTACAATAATTCTATTACAACGAAACGTATGCCCAATTGAAATATTTTTTCTTGTTTATTTTACACTAGCTCTTCGTACCCGGCGTTGGACGGGTTAAGGATTAACTTAAAAATAAATTTGTGGCGGGAAACAAAGGTTTGATTCGAACGGTATATATTTGCATCGAAAATATATCAGAGGGAGGAGAAAAGGTAAAATGGGAGGGAGGAAATATAGCCTATGTTACCCGCCGAGTCCTAAAGAATAAGATTCCAAACTTTGAATGCGATCGGGCAAACGTACAGATTTGCATTGAAAATATATCAGCGGAGGGAAGGGTTAAAAGAATGGGGGGAAATGTCGCATATGTTACCCGCAGAGTCCTTAAGAATATGTTTCCAAATTTTGAGTCCGATCGGTCAAACGGTACAGATTTGCATCGAAAATATGTCAGGTGGAGGGGAAGGGGTATGAGAATAGGGGGGAAATGTTGCCTATGACCCGCCGGGTCCCAAAGCATAAGTATGCATAGGTATGTAGATTTGAATAGAGAACAGACAGACAGACAGATAGACAAACAGACAGACAAACAGACAGACATTGAGTTTTATAGGTATAAATATGCATGTTGATATTATTTGTCGAGTACAACCCGTTCGCGAACGAAACACAGGCACATCTCGTAATTAAATAAGATACAATGTTTAGAAATTTTATCTTTGATTTTAATTATTGTCGGTGTAAATTTATGATTGCGCCGAACTAGTTTTTCAACATTTTTATTACATATGCTTATTTCAATATGTGCTCCTTAATACGAAAAACTCATAAAGTAACAGCTTATAAACAACCCGATGATATAATTATATTAATTCTTAAACTTTACTAATAATGTTACCTCACTCATTTCAAACACATTATTCAATAACGATGCTTTATTTTATTCATTAGTGGCGATGTAACATAACTATTTTTATTATTTAATTTTTAAATAAGTTATGCTATGTTAAACAGTGAACAAGAGATAATAAATAAATTAAGTAATTAAATTCAGTAATTAATACACGTACAAATGTGTTTTCATAAATTGGCATATTATTGCAAAATTAGCCCATTAATTATTAATTAATATGCATTCTGCAATAATATTAAACTTTGGCTCCATTTAATTGTTGCGTTTAAAATAGACACATTTAAAATATTTTTAGCATTACGAACAATTAAAAGTAAACACAATTCACAAAAAAAAAACACACACAAACACCTAAGCGCACATCGAAAAACTAAACATACCAATAAAATAAATGCCGCAAAACATATTATATTCGAACATTCGACTGATGTGGCTTTTCGAACATGTGAATTTCTAAATTTTGCCAAAACGTAAGTTTGACGATTATGGATACTGATTAAAACATGTAGTCATCATGGAAACGAGTTTAAATTAGTTGTTCGGTCACTTTTTTAGAAAATATTTTACAATGATCTTTTGAAAAAATATTCGTTCGATGGACCTGAATCATCTGTCAACCTGAACCAAGCTCTCTTCTACACTTGCTTTAAACACGACCAGTTTCAAGTATCGCGAAGTCAAACGGAATATTTTCTGCTGAATTGGAGCATTTAATTAACTCCATTGCATACGAGAGGTTGTATAATGTCGCGCATAAAAGCGTGGAAACTTCTAGACCGCACGGGCGTTAAATTCTTCCGCAGCACACTAAGTGGCTCCCTTGCTCTGGGTAAGGAAGATGAGGGAAATTCGAAGATAAGGCCAAGGCCGAAGTCCCCTTTAATGAGTTTTACATTTATGCCTTACTTTAAGGTATGGCCACCGAAATATTTTACAACTTAGGTACACTCAAATACCGTTTCTGTTAATTCTAAAATATTTTTTTTCAAATTATCTTGTGCAACTTTGTGAAAGGACACTTTAAATTTACTATTATTGTAAATTTAAATTATTTAAAAATAATAAAAACATAGTTTACTTTCAATATTTGTTATTTATAATGATTACAACGTATTCAATGCAGACGAATCATCTTCAGTAATATTACTAATACTTACTTAACACAAGACTAAAGGACTACGTACTATTTAGGGTTGAGGAAGAGAGGTTAGAGTCGGGCGGGTAGGCACAGAAGTGTTTTCGAATGAAATGGATCTGATTATGTCAATATGTAACTGTAACTAAAATCTTCTCTAATTTCTGTAGTGAACTGTATATTTGGGGGTATAAATAGTAAAAATATTTCAAAAGATTTTATATTTGTCGTTTTGAATCAGAGAAAATAAAAAAGACACCGTCAACTTATCTCCAGCAATGATTCATTAACTCGACTCCACTCCTCAACCTTAAATAGTGAGCAGTCCTTTAGTCTTAAGTCACAATTAGTAATATTGAAGGTGTTGCATCAGCATTGAAAAATTTGTAATTATTATAAATAAAAAATAGTGAAAACAAGCAGTGTTGTTATCATTTTTAAATATAATCTAAAATATCATATAAATTATTGATTAGTTTGTCACTAGGTAAAATTATATTACATACATGAAAAAAATATTTAAAAAGAATCGCGGTTGTATATTTAAATGTACTACAAAGTAAAATTTTTGCAAAAATTTTTTGTTTCACTCTCCGAATAAAAAAAAGGTGGGTGCTTAAAATATTGATATCAATTTCAGAATTCTGTTGTTGATGGAGGAATTGCGCCCAAGCTTTTATTTTCCCAGTGAGACAAAAAATATTTTTTACTTTTTAGTACATTTAAATATATAAGCGTATTTTTTATTAAACAAATATTTTTTCATGTAATATAATATTCTACCCAATCAATGCACCCGAGAGCACTCGTGTCGTATTATCGGTGTTGACATTTTTTTGACCATTTAAGGGTGAAAAGATTTTTTTTCTGAAAATTTATTTTTTACTTTTTAAATCCTTTATGTTAACTTTATGGCTGCGAACGTTGAATCTTGGAAGTGAAAATTAATACACTTCACGTCATTCAATCGAGCTGAAATTTTGCACATTGTCTTGATGTCGATGACAATGTATTCTTTTTTTACAACCCTTACATTTTCAAACACACATATATGCACAAAAAAAATTCAAATTAATCTTAGGTGTTTCAAGTACCTACTTTCTGGCACTATTCTAAAATTGTTAAAATCACGGATAATTAAGATTAATTTAAATTGCTACAAAACAAAAACTGGTCGTTATTCGGAAAATGACAAACAATTCCTGTTTTGTGCCTTTCACACTTGAAGTATATACTTAAAATAATATAAAGTTAATAGATACGTTTATATTATATATATATATATATATATATATATATATATATATATATATATATATATATATATATATATATACATAAGGGAAAGAAGACCGATCGATGAAAAAAATTTGTAGTCAGCTGTGAATGATGTTTAAGGTGGTAAAAGTATTTGTGAGACTGCAAAAGCTCACATATCAAAGGCTAAGAGTCATGAATCTCAAAAGGTAGGTCAGGTAAATAAACGATGCTGCATATTATATATGCTCCTGATTATCACGAGTATATCAATCCGGGAAACCTCTGTTAATGAGTGGAAAGCTAGGCAATAATAGAAGATTTGCAAAGCTAAAGCAAAAGTAGCGAAATGTAAATTAAATTCACAAGATGAAAAACTCCCAACATCAGAGAACTGGCAATTACCTCTATCAGCTGAATCAGATTTTTTTGTTTATTTATTTATTTAACCCTCTTATTGGCTTTTACAAATATACAGAATATAAATTTAAAAAAATAACATAAGATAGATAAAATAATAATACAGTTATCAGCAAAAATGTCAGCCGCCTCTGCATGTTCATTCCCTAATGAGTGAAATCTGGGAATTACAGAGTTTGCTAATGCATTAGTTCTGACATTTCCACTATAATAGAATAATGCACTGTATCTTGATGACCTCGATGGGGCATATAAGACGATCAGACTAACAATCTGGGGGCAATCAATCATGCTATTTATGATCCTATAAAGAAATATTAGGTCGATCACAGTACGTCTCACAGACAAGTTTAATAGTTGTAAATAACTAAAGAGATATTCATAATTGATATCTTCCAATTAACATAGTGAGGCGACCAAATGATCGAGTTATATTCAACCTGAGGTCTGACAAGAGAAGTGTAGAGGACTTTGTACCTAGTGAAATCGCTGTATTCCAAGATGTGAAGAGACAAATATTATATCATCATCATTGGCTTTGAATGGGGAATCTTTGGCTTTGAATTTCCAAACCCATTGAGAAATTTCAAAATTGAGTATATGAAAAAAAAAAAAATATACATAGATTGTGATCTAAAATGAAAAGAATAAAGAGTAATTGAAAACCTTTAAGATAATAAACGTGGTAAAAAGAAAACAATTGAGTAGATTTACGAATAAAGAGTCTAAAATTAACGAGTACCTAATTATTTTTTATTTTAGATGCTTAGATATTATTTTTAAATTTAGGTGCAGAATTAATTATGTGTTTTAAGCAAAAATTACCTAGAATATTGATTGGTTTAGTTAAAATGAATAATTGTGTACCTGTGTACTAAAATGATAGTCGATAAGTAAAGATGTTGTTAAAGTCAGTTTAATAAATAATAGGCATGATGACAGATTTTGAAATAGTCTTCTATAATGTATGTAGGTACACGTCTAATATTACCGAAAATAATATTATTTCAGTAATAAACTAAATTTTTACGGAAATAAATGCATTTTCATCTACCTATTTTCAATTTCGCGCAAAAACGCCCGCAGCTGTCATTTCGTCTACGTTGCATTGTGTTTGTGTCTATGACAACAGTTCAAAGACACGGTGATGGGTACAGAGGCGTGAACTCATTCCTTCTGACCGGCGCGGTGTTTCAGCTTAAATGGCGGATTGTACAATTTTGTACTTTTATTTTATTGGAAATCTTATTAATCTCAATGTGTACATTAAAACTGGATCATTTTTTTCATCCTTTCATAATATTTTCTTCTCTAAAATCACTTATTCTTTAATTATTTAATACTGTCATCATGCCCATTATAACAATTTCATCATGTTATATTGTATACCTACCTAATTAATCCTGAAGATATCTGCAATGGTATCATGTGTCCCTAAATATGGGAGATAAGTTCCGCCCGGATCAAGTCATCCGTAGTGTGGGGATCAAGTCTCCCATATATATATGGGATACTTGGTACCATCCCCTTCCTCTACATTTTTTGTGGGATAATTACAACATTTATAAACCAATGTAAATGTTTCCTATATAAAAATGTCCTTAGGTTTTCACGGTCGTTCAGAATTTTCGGTGATTAGTTTTCTGGGATATTCTGCCGTGTATATGTCACCTCTCTGGCCAATGTTTCGGATCCCATTGCAGGGTCCATCATCAGGGCTGATGTGATGAGTGTGTGTTGAAGTGTAGGTTAAGTATTGCCTTGCAATACCGTACCAAAGTCAGGGTGTCTCAAAGTTTATGTTATGTTAATTACTGGTTTGCAGTACCGTGTCTAAAGCAGGGTGTGTGTGTCTTGATGTAGTGTGTTGTGTATCTACTAATCTGTGTTTTTCTCGAAACTATTAGATTTGGCTCTTATGGCAGATACTGCACATCATAAGAGCCAAATCTAATAGTCCCGAGAAAAACACAGAATCTGAGATCAAAGGGATTGCTTTCTTGCCTTATATCCATAATGTAACAGACAGGATTGCCAAAGTGCTCAAGAAACGGAAGATTAAGACAGTGTTCGGCATAAACAACAAGGTTAAGGACCTATTAAGATCAGCGAAGGATCGGGATCCCCTTGAGACTGACGGTGTTTATTTTACGATTTTAAAGAGAGTTGATAAGCATAAAAGAGCATGCAAACTCGGTCACCCGGAAAAATCGGTATTGGCTGATCACTTTCTAGATACGGGCCACCATTTTTCATTTGAGCCGAAAATCCTAGGAAAGCCCAAAAGTCACCACACGCGCCTGGTCAAAGAAGCAATTGAAATATACAAGCACCCGGTAAACATTAATAGGGATGACGGTCTTAAGTTAAAAACCTCGTGGTATCTAGCGCTGCAGGAGAAATTAAATCGACATCCGTTAGTAGATACACAACACTACATCAAAACACACTCACCCTGGTTTAGACACGGTACTGCAATCCAGTACTTAACATAACACAAACATGGAGACACGCTGACTTCGATACGGTATTGCAAGGCAATACTTAACCTACACTTCAACACACATTCATCACATCAGCCCTGATGATGGACCCTGCAATGGGATTCGAAACGTTGGCCAGAGAGGTCACATATACACGACACAATATCCCAGAAAACTATTCACTGTCTCCTATATACGTGGTAAAAATATAAGAAAATAATAATAATTAACAAGGTTAAAAATTTAAATGCGTTGGAATAACGATTCAAATATTCTTTTCCGAGAAAAAAAGTCATGAGTATAATATTAATAATTCAGTAAAAAGAATACATAAATTACCAGCTACTACAGCCTGTCAAAAATAAAATCCGCCTTTAAAAATCATTTTCCGAGATATTGCATTATACATGTTCTTAAAATAAATTACTTCGTTTTTGATAATTATTTTGGATTAAAAACATAAAATATGGAATTTCTATGTGAGGTAAATTATAATTTACGCATCCATAAATATTGAACAGAGTTTACGTTTTTCACCCAATTTAATAATATGACCCATGAATAACTCTACAACATGAACGCCAAATCCATCAATAAAAAATAGCCTTGGTATTTATAATAATTGTTTATTTTTCCCCTGTTGGACGAAAGCTTCTCCAAGAATCGTAAAAACCAAATGTGATTTTCACACGATCAATGAATGACCCAGAAAGATGATAAGAATTTAAAGCGTGTTTTGTACCGTTTCAGAACGGATATTAGATTCATTTCAGAACGGACTTGAACCTCCCACTTTTGTCGGTTCATTCGTGGCCTTGGCGTTAGACTTTGATAATATTATCAGTCCAGCGCATTTTACCTTTTGATTCCCCTCGGGTATTATTGGATGATTGCGTTTGTTGTTGTTGATATGGCCTACTAAATTCCATTTCATTTTCGTGACGTATGACTATTGTGATGGTATTTTAACCGGTGACACACTAACTGTCATTTGAGATTTGTATCTGATTGCATCGATGATTTTTTGCAATCCGACGGGCAATCATCAGTACTAGATAACAATGACATCTTAGTTATTAGATAATAATCAATACAATCAGATACAAATCCCAAATAACTGTACCGAAAATAACCGGTTAAAAAAATTTAACCATCTCTTAAATGACATTTTACGTCGACTGCTTTTGTCTATTCTCTTATAAATCCGTTTCCTATTCTGCCTCTGTAAGAAATCTTTAATATATATTTATTGAAGGAATGTCGCCAGCCGAATTGGCTTCACCTTCAATAAAGACTAGTTTGGATGAGTGCACCAACATCTAGTCTAATCATTTCTTAAATTCAAGTTCTGATAAAAGATTTATTGTTTTCAGGATATTTCATTTTGCCAGCGCTGTCCAACATTTTATAAACACTTATGTGTTTGTTTAGTACTAGAAGAATATGTTGCTTGGTGTAATTTCTATCTTTTTTAATTTTTTTTTTATCGCAACTCCCCAAGCAGCAAATGCATGTTGGCGTAAGATATCAAACACTATACATAATTAACATAGAAGAACTATACATAATAAATTTAACATTGAATACCTTTATAACCAAATAAATTTTTGAACAACCTATGATTTATGAACTATCTTCTCTCCAACACAAGTCTTTTCGGTTGTCTATTGAAAATTCGTACATTATTTATTTCCTTTACGTCACTAGAAAGTCCAATATAAAATTCAATAACTGTATGTAGGAAACCATGCCGTTTGCTATTTATTCTTGGTATATCGTTTCATATATTACCTTCGCCTATGCTCTTTTTTCCCTCACACACCCATGTGTTCCTGATGTAGTTTGAAGCTTATAGTTGTAGCTTGAACTAAGTGGAAGTGAAGATAGAATTTGTTCAGAAAATGCTTTCTCTCTGTGACTTCTCAATATTTATAAGTATAACCATCTGGCAATGGTACTCTTCTAAGACCTCAATAAACTTATTTTATGTCTCCATTAAAATTGATTTGTTGGTATGAAAAAGTACAGTCAGTTTCGTTAAAAATGATTTTTTCTGGCCTAGGTTTTCATAATTAGAAATGATTCATAACGAATGATCTAAAATTAAATTGTCAGCAGTCCATTTTAGAGCCAATTTTTATATTCAAACAATTCTACTCTTATATTGCACATAAATTGTGCATATAATATTATTGTAACTAATAATTGGTATATTGAATTAACATATTTATGTTTATTATCTGTCTGAAGCAGAAAAAACTCTCGAAAGATGCACTTTTGGATTAAGATATTTATACAGCGTATTCCATCTGAAATTTATAGGTAATTTATATTGAAAAACACGAATATTTTCAGCTCGCAAAGTAATTTCAAGTTTGAGACATGTTCAAAGCTTTCTACTTATCACTCTAAACAACGATCACAAAGTGTGGACTAAAACATTTCGCATTATGTTCGTAGAAGCAAAAGAAAAGACCATGACGTTCAGTCAGACTAAGAGATATATATTTACACCACTATTCATAATAATTTTGCATTCATCATGATGTAAGGCACGCTTAATATTGAACAATTGTATGATAATAAAACTTTAGAATAAATTAACTTTGTCCCATATGAATGATTTGTATAATGCTTCGCAACATTGCGCAAAATAAATAGTATATTACAGTAGGTCTAATAGGAACACCATAACACATTTATTGATGTATGGTAATGCCAACTAATTAATGATATGGATACTGCTTGAGCTGATTTCTAAAGGTTCTGCTTTGAGGTGTTTTGATAGGCTAATTTAAATTAGTTCGGCGATTGAATTGTTTACCGGAGCAGCGTATTGTAGGTTAACTTATTATTCAACTTTATATAAACAAGCCTCTAATTAAAACAATGTTCCCATTTAATCAAGGCTGGGATAGGTAGAATATGTAGAGAACAAATATGGCCTATTTTTTCCATCGGGAATATGAATGCAAAATTTAGATTCAATCCGTAAAGCGGTGAAGATTTGTACAGAATATGTATCTGAGGGAGGGGATGGTTAGAGGGGAAGGGGAAATATATTACCCGCCGGGTCCTAAATAATAAGTTTCCAAATTTTGAGTCCGATCAGTAGAACGGTACAGATTTTTTTATTGTATTTTATTTTATATTGTTATATATAAAAATAACAAATACAAAGGATAAACATAAAAATACAAACAATATAATATACCATTTTTACGACCCTACCAAGCCACTTTTTGTGGCTTGTTGGTAGTGATCGATTTGCTCATCTAGAAACATAATAGAAAATTTGTTGATATTTATAATTAATATTTAACTCATCTTTAAGTATAATTTTATACAAATACCTAACTAAATATGTGATACAAAATAAAAAATACATAATTATAGTAAATTAAACATACTCTAAATCATACATAAACTCCTGACGGAGTAGCCACTTTCTTATTTTGCCCTTATTAGATGAATATTCGCATTTAAGTTCTGGCGGTAGTAAATTAAAAATTCTAGGAACTATTATGTTCGAGCGTTCTACTGCCAGAAAATATATCAGGGGTGGGAAAGGGGTGAAAGGGGAGGGAGGAAATGTCACCTATGTTACCTGCCGGGTCATAAAGAATAAGTTTAAAAATTTTGCGCTCGATCGTCGAACGGTACAGATTTGCATTGAAAATATATATCAGGGGGAGAGGAAGGGGTAAAAGAATAGGAGGGAAATGTTACTCACGTTACCCGCCGGGTTATAAAGCATAAGTATGCAAACTTTGAGTCGAATCGGACAAACGGTGTAGATTTATTTAGAGAACAGACAGACATTGACATGAGTTTTATAGGTATAGATAATATTTCTAACCAATGTCAAATTTGTCATAGAAGTACGTTTCATAGAGAATTAAATGAAACGGAATATTCGGCCATAGACAGACGTCCGGCGCTCGCCGATGCCAACGGCATTCTGTTTTATAACTACGTCTTTAATTGGCACATTTCATACTTTGGGATTTTTATTTTTAAATATTAATTAACGTATTCTTAATTAAAAAATCTTTTACGTAGTGCATGAAGTCTCAAAAAGCAGGAGTAAATAAAATATATTGTTTAAAATAATCTCTTTATATGAATAAAAAGCATTTTTAAATAAAAAAAAAACGTAAAAAAATTGTTGCAAATTTAAAGATTTTTACTTTGTTAAAATTTAACATTTCTTCACTATTTTAGTATTGTTTATTCATTTGAAACATATTCTGCCTTCATATAAATATTCAGTAAAAATTAATCTCGCCTAAGACACTAAAAACGAATTTTCTGGCCGCGGCCTGTCGATTAGTGCTTATATTTTGTAAATTATTGTAAATAATGTTCAGTTTATTACTTTTATAGAAGAAAACTAATCTATATAAGTTATTGCTCTAAAAATGCAAACTAGCGTATACATCCTGATAAAAATGAATAATAAAAACTCTCACTTTTGTAAACAAACACCAAAATATGCATTTGCAGTGAATGTGCCTGCTTAACTTGCGATAGAAATGTAGCGAACGTTTTAATTTTATTAAAAATCTTGTCTTGTTGGCAATAGCGGAAAGTCACATAATTTTTATCTCCAATTTTGCAAGATCAATCAGTGCTTCATCTAGTTATTAATCTCCCGCAATTACGGATACAAATAAGCTGTGTTCCGAACCCACAACGTCTGGAAAGCAAGGCTGCCGCTTCTGGTACACCCCCCACTGAGATGACAAAACAAAAGTTTTTTTTACCTGTTTTTTTACATGTTTTTTTTTACATGTTTTTTACATGTTTTTTTACATGTTTTTTTAACTTTCTTCGCTTGTTATTTGTGGTGGAATATTGTAGGTAATTGATTTTTTACCGACTTTCCGACTAGCTAGAGCTTTGAAACTTTCAACATTTGCGTAATATGAACGACTCCACATTGAGGCGATCGTCTAGCAGAGTGAGCAAATTTCACCATTTTTACTCATATGTTCTCTTGCGTTTTTTATCCAATTTTTGTAGGGAAATATCTCATTTTAAAATTTATTCATCAGGTTATAAATACGAATATTTAATTAAAATGTCACAAACTAAATTATTATTAATTGATTAATAAATTATCAAACCTTCGATGTTTTAAAAATGAAGAAAATTGCTCCATTTTGTGGGCCTTTTATGACTGAATGGCCTGTTGAGATGTTTTTTTATTCAATAATATTATTAAAAAGTAAACATTTATCTTAAATTTATTACTCTAAAATCTGTTAGTTTGTTTACTTGCAATTTGTTATATAAAAAATACTGTTTTTTAAAAATATTTTATTTTTTTGTGGGTTTATTTCAACTCTTTTTACACGGTTGACAACTTTTTTACTTCAATAGTCAAAAAAATAGATATTATAATTTTATAATAAAAACAAAAAAAATCAAAATCTTTGTCGATTTTCCTTAGTATAGATATTTAATCAAGACGCGACGTATTTAATACACAATACGTAGTGCCTTGATTAAATAGCTAAAATCTGAAATCGAGAATAATTTTTGTAAACTATCTAAAAAGGATTGAAAAAAACACACAAAAAATAAAAATAATTTAAAAAACAGTGTTTTTTAAAACATCAATCGCATGTAAACAAACTATCAGATTTTGCAATAATTGTAAAAAAATTAAGATAATTTTTTTTATTTAAATTTTTAAATTTTTATTTTAATAAAAAAGACATCTCAACAGGCCATTCAGTCATAAAAGGCCCACAAAGTGGAGAAATTTTCTTCATTTTTAAAACATCGAAGGTTTGGTAATTTATTAAACAATTATATAATTTAGTTTGTGGCGTTTTAACAAGATATTCGTATTTAAAATTTACGTAACCTGATGAATAAATTTTAAAATGAGATATTTCTATACAAAAATATGATAAAAAACGCAAGAAAAGATATGAGAAAAAATGGTGAAATTTGCTCACTCTGCTAGACGATCGCCTTAAGTGCTAAAGACATGATTTGGTAATAATTTCACTTTATACTGTTGTATTTTGCTATTACTTTGTGGTTATTCATTATGACTATAATTAAACTTAGTGGTGTAAACTAAGTTAACTAGTTTAATTATAATTATAATTTCACTTTACATTATTACTGAGCGCTCAGACATAAAATTTAGATACATACATGCAAATAATGTGTTTAAAAGCATGTCTTCAAACATTTTTTTTTATCCGTTAATCCCTTTGTGTACTAGGATGACAAAAAGACATTATTTTTTTTTATTTATACGAAATATAGGACTTCAAACCTAGATTAATCAAGAAAATGTCATCAGTTATTACATAGAAAAATACAAAATACAAAGACCAGAAGAAATACAAAATCAGATCACCTAACCCTATTACTAGGCTAACATAAAATAAACAACCTTAAAAAACAATACTCGCCTATCCATCGTCAAAATTATACTTCGTTGAAGAAACCGATTTACTTTGTTACTTAAGAATTTAATCAATAGAATAATTCTTCTTAAAATGGCATCTCAGGAGGTCGGCGATGCCACCGCATGGAAAAATTCAGTCGAGTTACGCTTTACGCTTGAAAAAACCGATTTAATTTATTACTTAAGGATTTTATTGATGCTCTTATAGAATAATTCATCTTATAGTGCCTTCCGGAGGTCGATGATGCCACTGCACGTAACGATTCAGCGGAGTTACGCTTTACGCTTGTACTAGTTCCTCTAGTTAAGCAGCCATGAGACGCGGCGTCTTCCTATCATTCTTTTACCATTTTTTCCCAGTATGACGAGTTGGTTTACATTATACTTTGGTATAATTATATGTAATAATATATTAATATGTCCGAGGTACTCAAGCTTTCTTTTCTTGATATTCTGCAGGTAAAATAATAATTGCCACATTTTCGTCAATCACTTGGGGAGTATTTTACAAATTTAGTAATTTATACGGCGAAATTCATCAAATGAAATATGAATTTATATTCTGTTGGGAGACATTTCTCAAAAGGGAAAATATTTTTTCCTCTACCTTCTTCCCACCCCTCCCATTTTATGCATTATCATAATTTAAATCTTTGAAATATTTATTATTTGTCACATATTCTTTATCATTGTTTTTTTTTTTTTTTTTACCAGCTTCAAGGAAACTTCACTGGTCATACTACGAATATTTTTTTTGATATAATATATATATTTTTTAATTGTACTGTATGTTTCCCAAAAATAAAATAAAATAAAAAAATATTTATCAATGACACTTCATCCACGATCTAATTACAGATTACTCTCTCGGAGTGACTATGTGTTCATGTCCGCATTCCACTTCAACTATAATTTGCGCATGTACGAAACATAGGCTCCTTCTCCCAGTACCATACAAAATGTTGGTGTCAAAATCCAAAGGGACGAACAATGCTCCCATATTGAATCATCTGACTCAACATCCTCCAGTGTTCACAAAATGTGTTGCCGTGTGTTACCGCAGAATAGAGATTAAATGGTTACCCTTTATTCTAAAACACAATAGAAAAGATATTTCTCATCTTGCAATAACAAAATATTGTGCGCCAAATTTTACAATTTTGTAAATGCTTTGCAGCATATTGTAACGATGTGATTGCGTACTGTCAGAGCTTCTCGAAGATGGTCGAAATTTTTCGAATATTCCATAACATTTTGGGAAGCCCTAAAACACTCGGGAAACGTCTGGAATAATCGGGAAGCAACGGGCACCGTCTCATAAATATTTGAATCTATGGAATAGTCTCGAAGATTCGAAAAATCGACGTGTTTCATATAAAAGGCGGAGCCAGTGCCGCGGAAGGTTCATGATTGTTTTGAAGTTTAACCGACGTGACTTAACGAACCAGATATAGCCATAGAGATCGAAGTGTTATATATGCATGGATTAATTGAAGCAATACATAAAATACTTAGCTGCGAGAATTATACAGAATATTCTAGCAAGCGATACTAAAGTTTTTTTACAGACGAGTAATTAATTGCGAAATAAATAAATAAATACGAAATAAGTAAATAAATGCACGTAAGAATATTGCTTTAATTTAATTCGAGTCCAGCGACTTTGTGTATTTATTAAAATAATGAATTAACCGATAATTAATTTACCTTCCAAAGCCATGATCCGTGACAATAAATTTATAATATTCTTTTTATAAGTTTATCAAATCCATAATTTTAGGAAACAAAATAATTCAGAAACTTATTAGACTAGTCTACATGTAGATACAGGTGAACCGACTATTGGTCCCCGGCAGTTGATCTCTCTGCCATTGATTGTTGATCCCCCGAAATCTCATATTATACAAACCAGTATCCGTGAATGTTATAAATATATTATATGTTATATTAAAATACGGTGGGAACAAATTTTTTCTCTCGTGTTAAACTCTTTTATCTAAGGTAATTTACAGATGTTAAAAACCTTGTAAAAAAAATATATTATCAATTTTTGCAAAGTTTTTATCATATTATTCGACTTGTATTAAAGCGATTGAATTTTTCATAATCGATATAAGTTACTGAAATGATGGTTCAACTTTTAGCAAAAATAAGTCAAACAACAAAAATTGCAAACTTTGATACTGCATATCTCCATAGATATCTCCATAGCTATTGATATTAGGTCAAGGTGGCTTGAAAATTTCCGACTAATTATCAAGGCAGCAATGTAAGTCTGTAAATTTTTTGCTACTAACTACGAGACACCCTGCATTATAAGGAATCCTCTTGAATTATTTAACCAACTTAAACTTTGGATATTCCTAAATTTGAATTATTAGTATAATTTGATATTATAAACTTGTTAATTAAGGAATTATTCAATCCTTCAAATATACTTCAAGACTGGATCAAGAATTAAAATATCTTTTAATATTTTTTATTAAAAGGTATTTATTTAGACTATTTTTAAGCAAACGTGTAAGGGATCAAATGGCAGATGGATCGATTGTCCGGGGGTTGAAGTGACAGGGATGAAGTGTCGGGGGATTAGTCGTCAGGGAGCCGTAGAAATTACAAGTGAGTTATTTAAGAACATCATCGTTCATTACACTTTTTTGTTTTAGAGTTTAAAAAAAAATCAAATCTTATTCAATGAAAAAATTTTACAAACATGCACCTACACCTCATAGAGACGATTATTCATAAATAACCTTAACATTATTTTTATAAACCAATACCGACGAAACGTTCTTATAAAATTAATCTTCTTTTTCCTGGCACTGTCCCAACTCATTTCCTAGTTGTAATAATCGGATCTTCTTATTCTCAGGCTGTATTTTCTTCAGTTCTGGGTTTCATTTTCCTCTAGGCCGTTTCTCTGCAAGATTTGGGTGCATTGAATCATCTAGGAGTTCTTTGATCTTCCTCTGGATGTATTCCTCGATGAAGTCCCATAGAAATTGACTGCTTTACCTTGTGATCTGGGTCTCACGTGCCCATACCATCTAAGCTGTCGTTCCTCTAGGTTACTGTTTATGTCCACGACATCAGGCTACCACAAATTCGTGAACTTTTAATCCTATCTTCTTTTAGTAATACTCCTGCTGACCATCTTAGCATTCGCATTTCTGCTGTTTCAATTTTCCTAAGGTTTTACATACTCTAGCATTCAGAAGAATACATTATTATCACAATTAATGCTGCAACGATAAAATCAATTCTTATATCTTGTTTTTAATTTAACAAATAATTCTCAATCCATTAAAACTTTGTCAACTATTATGACATACTATAAAATAAATTTACTTGCTCGCCGCAAGTTTTAAAATGATCGTGTGATCCAAAATTAAACAATAATTATTGTCAAATAATATGACATCATATAAGAATTAAAAATTACGACTATTATACGATATGACGTCCTAAACATATAGACTGTAATATCCTAAAGCAATGTCTCGTTCAACCAAAATTTTTCATTCAAACATTTTCTAATGCAATTTTTATAATCACCTGTTATTCAATATAGTTAAATGAGTTGGTAAAATATATTTACTGTTTTAACATAAAAAAACAAAAGATAATGAAACAATTTTTTATTTTTTTATTTAATTTTAATTTATTACATATTTTACAATTAACAAAGATCTTGTTAACAATGAGTTAGTTATCAGCAGGTTTCTTCTATTACTAATGAATATACCTTACCATTTAATAACAGCGCTGACTTACGTAGGCATTTATATAATTATATAAAAATAGTTAGCATGCACTTAATTATAATATATTAGCTAACTATAATATATAAATAATTATTATAAATATCAAATATATCTTCAATGTTTGAAGAGTGATGTGGGTAATGTTTCCATGATTAAAGAATATATATTTTTAATAGAAGAAAACAATAACATTAATATTTGGATAATTTATATCGAAATTTTATGAACAAACAAATTAGTGAAAAGATTTTTGTAATTTCGAAAATCATTTGACAAAGTTAAAAATAAGATTAACAATTTGGTACATATGGTTAATAAAAATAATTTTTATTATGAAAGAGCAATATTACCTAATAAATACATCTAAAAATTTAGTTAGCCATAAATGACAAATATTGTGAGTTAAGTGTGATCTAAACTGCCATACAAGTAATAGATTTACGTCGCATAAAATATTCCATTTATTGAGGTATCTTAAGACAAATGACAATAAACTTGAAAATTTCTTTTATTTATTAAAATAATTATAATCAAACAATATTCGTGAAAAGAATTTAACACATTCTCCAAAATTTTAAATATACATGACTTTTCAGTTCATGTTCCATTCATATAACCACAGAAATCTAAAAAAATTCTTAGGTTTTTACGGGCCTTCAAATTCAGACCGTGTATTTTCTAGATCGATTGATATATATTTTGTTAATATGCCATGTTTTCACAGTAATATGTTCGCGTAATGTGTCGTATTTTTTCGACCATTCTGACATACGTTTCGGATCCCATTGCAGGGTCCATCATCAAACGTCAGCCAGAAAGGTCGTACGGCATATTACCCGAAAAATACAAACCTGAAGACACAGAAATCTAGTTGTTTTTCAAAATCTTATCAGCAATCTTGACCTTACCACAGAAGAACTTAAAAATGCCAATCGCATGTAGATTTTTCACACGAGTTGTTTGTTTCACTCACAGTTTGCGAAAACTTAATTACTACATAGAATAAACCCTTACGGACTCAAAATACTTAAGAATCAGTATGTTTCCTAACCTAATCTAACCTTACTTCGAATGACAAAAAATTAAAAATATATTTTACTTATGATTATATATCACATCAGATTTCATTCATTTTTAATAACGTAGTAGAACTTCCTTGTCGTCACTGCACGTGAAATAGTTTTAATGCAAAAATTTTATAGGGCGAAAATACATACTACAATGAGAGAGTATGGGCAATATTTTTTGCGCTACCCAAGTTTCTCCAGGGTATATATAGTACATGATTATAATAGTTTAGAGATTAGAAGAAATTTGATTATGATAAAAATGATAGAAGATTACGCATTTTCATCGGTTGTGGCGTAATATGATTAATGAAATTATGCGGGGCATTGGTTTGTATGTTTCTGACAGTGGTGTGTAGTGGGTATAAACTTAGGTTATGCTGTGACCGACTATATACCTTTATTAAAAAAAAAAAATATATATATATATATATATGTTATAATGAAGGTTTTCATGGGTGTTAAAAATGTTAGTATTAATTTCTTTGGGGGTAACTCGCGTCAAAATCTGGTCCTCAGGACCATTCGTCAACCGACGTTTCGCCTGAATCACAACAGAAGATGCCTGTTGTGATTCAGGCGAAACGTCGGTTGACGAATGGTCCTTCTGAGAACCAGATTTTGACGCGGTATTGTAATCAAGATTTTCTAAATAAATAAATATTTTATGTATAGGTAATAAGGCAAAAATTTTCAATATTTTTCGAAGACAATTATTTCAGATATACGTTTCTTTTCACAAAAATAAATCACACATTTTATGATATCATCGATGGAATGTCGTCGTACATAATCAATATGATTTGACAGATGGTATTTATATTCACCTTAGAAATGAGAAATAGAGTAGGGTAATTTCACATTTTACAGATATCTATGAAAATATATGAAATAGATTAAGAAAAATAAATTTAGTTTCGTAACTTACTATGGATGGTGTGGGAAAATGTTTTCATTCAAAATTTTTATAAAAAAAATCTTAAAAAATATGCTTCCTTCAAAACGCGATTAGTCGTGACGTTGTTTGGCAAGAATTAAAGACAAACATACGTGATCTATGGTGTTTGTCACTGCTATTTGTTTCGTTTCTATGGTAACCGTACGTCTTCGTACATTCTAAATAATACTTACTTTAAAATGATCTTCACACCAAAACAGAGTGGAATAAGAAGAAAGTACTTCATTTTTCTTGTCGTCTCGTCTCATCGCACGACACCACTCCTGTCTTAAGGGAGCACTCTTAGGCACAGTTATAAATAGTTTATTGGGAGTTTTCAAGGAAGAATTTCTATATTTTTGAGTACCATACAATATTAACAATACTTTTTCCCAGACATTATGGATGAAATACAAAAAAGCCGGCTAGTTTTGTAAAAAAACGAATGAATGTCTGAATACGCGAATGTGCTGTCACGTGGTAAAAGTCAGATTGACATGAAAACTGCCAAATTTACGACACTTGCGAAAATAAGCGTTTTGGCGGGAGTTTAAAATCGTGGTTTTCAAAATCATTTTTTTTAATATTAATTAATTTTTTCTTAACTAAATTAAAAAAAATCTTTTTCATAAACGTATTTTCTAAATTAAAGTTAAAATGTGAAATTACCCTATTCACACAAAAAGTTTTGGGTGGAATTTGTAAAAAATATCATTTCTAAGTGACGTGCGCGCAGTTCTCACTTGGCGCTAATCACGCTATTTCATGAAAAATTTACTTATCTATTACACAAAACTCGCAGACATAGAGCTAAGTAAAAATACACGGTTCAGGATGAGTTTCTTCTCGACTTGACTAGATCTATAGAACAAATTTGTTTTGTGCAAACAAGTGAGATAAAGTACAGAAAAGTCGGAAATAAAACTTCTAGCTGTAGGACTAATTACGTCTGGAATTTAAAATCAACTTTTTCTTAAGATATTATTTAATTAATATTTGTTTCCCACAATCCTTACTAATGCACAGCTTTTTTGCTTGTATGCACTGCACGCCACTGGTTTCTGATAATTACCTAAGACAGCGTCAACATGTTTCACATTCTGTATCAGGACTGACTTTTCGATGATTATGCCTGTTGGAAGATCTACCGCTATCTTGAACAAAATCACTTTGGATATTGAACTGTTCTACGTCTCGGAAGGAGTTTTCCGATGTAGGATTCTCCTATGATAATAATTCTTATATATAATATCCCTAAGCAATTAATTTTAGTTTGCCATGTATATGTTAAGTAATGCATAAAGTAAATTGAATTGAATGATTTTATTCAATAAAGTTAAATTCGAAATATTCTAAAAAAATTCTAAAAGGAATAGATAATATTGAAAGTATTCATTGTAGAAAAGTTTAAATCTACAAAATTTTTTAAAGAAGATGTATTTGTAAAATTTTATTCTATTATTCTGAAATAAAAAATATGATTCACCAAATTTTAAATTCACACTTGACTTGTATCAAAGCAATAATAAGGTAATAATTAATTTTTAATAAGTCTTATATTATTTCTAATTAAAAAACACTCGCGCGCTGCCATGTACAATAATAATCAAGATTATTTTGACATCCAGCATAGAGATTATTCTCAAGTGTGCAAAGAAAATTTTCTCAATACCAATATTTTTATTTTTGTGACCAAACTTAAATGTGTTAACAATTTAAAATTACAATAAATTTATACAATTAATATTATCACTACAAAATCATTTTGCTCTTTTTGAAAAAGTACAATAATTTATTTAAATTACCCACTATTTTTCAGAATTGATTTGACATGCAGTAATTTTAAGATATAACACATAATATTAACCTGTTGTACATTCAACAAATGCACGATGAAAATGAATTTAAGTTTATCAAAATAATTAAATTTTATATTAGTAAAATACTACAAATTCAATTTACATAAACAAAATTTGATATGCAAATTTTTTATAAACGATGTTTAACATTTTTTATAATAGTACCGTGAAATTTTTTTTCACCATTAGCTTCATTTCATACGGTTCATATTTTGTGTTTCCATATTCTATCCATCATCCATATTATATTATAGCACAGCATTATAGCATAGCCTCAAATATAATTTATAGGATGGAACAACAGGAATTGAAAACAACTAGACTCTCTTATTGTATAACATAAATTACCATCCACAGAAAATTGAAATAAAACAAAACGTCTTAATTATTAATATTTATAATAATTGATTATTAATATACTGACTGGGAATTTATCAAGTCCTTAAGTTGAATGTCATTTGTAAGAGCTACATACAAGGGAAATAAATAGTTGGTATCGTATTTATAGGCTGTATCCAGCGCCAGTTTTGAGAGGAAATAAATTAAAAAACGAAGTTCATGAAAAAATATCCTACTATAAATTTATGTAGACTGACACCAATGCCAACTAAACTAGTCACGATAAAACAAAGGTCCTAGATCTCTGCACAGTGTTAAATTGGATAGTAATTACCTAAGTCTCACATCATTTTTCTTTATTTTGCAATCTCCACGGAAAATGTTGGCTAAACAAAGTGGGTGATAATTTTACTTTTAACAATATCAGTCTCGAAGTGCTAATTTTTTACTTTTGTATAAAATGGAGAATAATATTTACACAATGTATTTTAAGTTACAGTTTAAAGTCAAGAGGCTAAAGATTTCGGATGTTCATGCAACCAGTAGTGTGTGCAAGTAGCAACAACATTCTCTTTACATCACGTGACGATTTAAGCTATACGCTAGCTAATATGCTTTCAAAAATCAACGTTTGTTTATTCTAGACCTTATCATAGAAACTAAAGTTTGTCCTTTCTGGACCTTAGCATAGAAACCAAAATTATTTTCTTCTAGTATATCAAAGTGCTTCTTCCAAGATCATCAAAGGCATTCCAATGAGTATTAAGATGTGCCAAAAATTGATTATTCAATCATTGAAAGGTTTGGCAGATACTTCGTGGTGCAACATTATAATTTAAAATATGTCTTATTTTAAATTTGTAATATACACACGATATGAGTTATTAATTACTACAATAGTTTCGAGAGGAACATCAGGCATAGATACATAACTTATTATCTACACTGATGACGAGAGGGACTGCTCCTTTCGAAACTATAGTATAATTAATAACTCATTGCGTGTGTTACACAACCGCTATGTCCTTTTCAAAGCAGGCGCCAACGGCGTCGCGTCGTAATGCAATTGGCAATTTCCAGCCAATCCGGAATAATACAAAATCTCTACTGCGGCGGTTTATTGGAACGTACAATGTTCAAGAGACGAAGTGAATGTATCATAGAGACGAAGCTATATTTTTATATGTGAAAATAGTTATGGAAGTTTTGTGGGTCTTCATAGGGCTTACGACCTATCGTACGGCTGGCCCGTGAAGACTTCCGTACCTTCTTTCCCATATAAAAATATAGCTTTGTCTCTATGAGACATCTGTAATATATATCTTGATTAATCTGTAATATATATCTTGATGATTAAGTAACAGATAAAACAACTTTGTTGCATGCTTATGCCTTTGTAATAAATAATGTAACAAATATGATATAATTTAGATGACATTATGTTATATCACCATGGACAAAATTTATTGGCATGTCACGTTTGTGCTAAAGTAAATAAAATATTTTGGGCTTAGTAACCATTCCTAAGATTACTTAACTAAAAGATACAAGTGGGCGAAGGTAGTAATGTTACCGGATGTTACAAATAAGATATGTAACTATGGGAAAAAGGGAATCGTTTAGATTCTGGAACAAATAGATACAATTAGTTGTTAGTGCTATTTCTACAGATCGCTATGATAAATAACAAAGTATAAAGTACGTACTTCTTCCAATCCTCTGGATTGCCGAGTAAGTAAGACTGGATTATACGGAGTAAGATGCCCCTTACTCTACCACTTTCAGAAATGCAAGAGCGATAAATGTGAAAAATTAACTGAAAATACAAAATTTAAGGTGTAGATTTTAGAATAAATTTTGATTTCTTGAAAAGAACAGATTTTTTATAAATTATTTACAAGTGAAATTGAATAGAAATTTAGCGTTTGTTATAATTAATCTTCTATCATTCACCTATTATTCTTTTCTAGGATGGTTAAAATTCATAAGTAAAATTTGCAAGGTGGTATTGAATATTTTTGATGAATGTATAATTTATTTGATTTAATGTATAATTTAATTTAATATTTACAAGTCGTAATAGCTGCTTTATTCAGGATGTGGAAGTGGAAGTTAAGGAAGGCCTTATTATCTGACTGGGATTCGATCTTCAGTTGCGCAGATCTTATAATCAGCTAATACAATTATCTTACCACCTCTACCGCGCGACTGGTCTGTCATTGCATTATATTTCTTTTTTAGATTTGATAACGTGAGACTTTTGAAGACAAGATAAATTGTTTGATTTTTTATAAGGGGTAATTAATTATTTTTATATTTTTTTAAATAGCACGAATAAAGTAGATATTAACGACTATTGTTTCTTGAAAAAATTTTGAAAAAAAAAACAAAACGTTATGTCTATTTTCATTGAATCATCTTAGCCCGATACACGTTTGTTCGAGACAGAAAAAAATATCATGTACATATTAAAAATAAAATATCTACAAGGTAGTATCAGATTTGAATAAAAAGTTTTTGTAAAATTGAGAGGAACTTGAAAGAAAAAAAATGGCGGAGCGTGTGCTAATGTACGCGCGGTAGAAGTTATTTATTTATTTATCGCCGCAGCATAGCAGACATATGATGTGATGAATCAAAAAACATGTGCATTTTTAAAAAAGTCCAAGCGCCTACCCATTTTCATGTTTCACGAAAAACGTGGACTGGTTGATGTTGATGACGTTGACTGTTCTTAGTCTCCAGTGGCGCGACTTTCGTCGTCTTTCGCCTTCGCCAGAAGATCCAGGTCATCAAAATCCGAAGATCGACCCTTTCCAGATTTGTGCTCTAAGTTGGTGTCACAACCAGCATTGAAGCGAACAAACTACTCTCGCCATTTCCATTCGCTGATCGTCCCTTCGCCGAAAAGATGCCCAGTCATCAGCACACCTAATAAATTTTTAGCATTTTGTGGATTGGACGCTTTCTGAAAAACTATGTTTCGTTAAACGTCAAATTCAAAAACAACCAAAAACGTCGCGAAAAAAACGGTGGAAAATTATGCATCGGCCTAATGTATTGAGATTACTAAAAAAATGGTGCTAAAGACACTAAGTTTAACGGGCATTTGCGGTGGCAGGCCCAAAGGCGTGGAACTCTCTTCCCTCCGTAATACGGAACAGTGCATCAGAAACAGTTTTTAAAAAAAGACTTAAAACGCACCTTTTTGTAAAATCATTTCCATCAAATTAAATACTAGTGTAGGACTAAACAAACTAAACAATGTTAGTGTAAAGGTGATTTTACCCTGATGACCCTTGAGGTGATTTTTTTACGAAAATGGCGCTATAGAAATAAGGTATCCATTTTTATATTATTATTATTATTAAAGATTGAAAAGGAAAGAGACACGGATAAAATTGTTGGTTTTTCTCACATTCGAGAAAAGCTACATTAAATATTAATATTCCGAGCTTTACCTTCATAATATTAGTTGTATCCATAACACGAAATCCCAACGTGGTCGTAGCCATACGTTTACGTGGATAATTATGCAAGAATTCTAATATGCCGGGGGAATTTACTTCGCCCGTAGTATTAATCTGTTATCTATTGGCAAACTGTAAGAACTTTAGAGGATTATAGATAACCATTTTGAGCCAATGTTCAATGCAATTATTCTGCTTGACTTGATGACAATGAATTGAACTACTTGATGCATTCGATCGACAGTGATGTGATTATGCGCAGTATATCACAGCCATCAAGAATGTGTGCTGTTAATTGCGGGGTGCTGCTAAGCTTCGTATGCAGGCATTCGCTTAGATTGATTAAATTTAGGTGTTCGGACATATCAAATTCAGAATTTTTAATAATTTATTTATTAATCATTTTTCTTATTTTTACAAATCAGACCCACAAAACATAATCTAATCATATATATATATATATATATATAATATATATATTATAAATATATATTATATATATATTATGATTGATACATCAGTATGTCATTTAAGCCACTAGTTGTGAGTTGATAGATATCATATTATATATTATAAATATATATATATATCATCTAATATAGTAAATGTCCTTTAAGCCACTAGTTTGTGAGTTAGGTTGTCTTTCTTTGACATAGGCCTCCCCTAGTTTTTTCCACTCATCTCTGTCGCGAGCTATTCTTCTCCATTCTTTTGGTAGCTCATCTTCCCATCACTTAATGTGACGTCCTTTTTGCCTTTTTCCATTTCTACGATACCATTCCATTACATCTTTCGTCCATTTTTCTTTTTGTTCTCATAATATGACCAGTCCAGTTCCATTTGAGTCCACCCGAACCCCCTATCAGAAAATTAATGCACGAAACTTCGATTAGTGTTGACGAGACGGAGAATAAATTACGGGTAATTTTAAAAGTAACCTCCGATAATTTATAATTAATATTCTGTCATATTACGCACCTGGGAATTTTATTTCTTTAGTAGAACAATTAAATTTTTCAAAACATTAGGAAAACAACGAGATTAAGTGCGTTTAATGTTATTAAAAATGATTGAGTATTGAGGTGACTCTCACGGAACTGTTTAATTTCGCAAAGAATTTTGCGAAGTTTAAATAACAAGGAGCACTTTGCACAATACGACCATTTAAATTTTATATAGTAGGTACCTATCATTAAGACAGCGATTATTCTTCTATCAGATCGTCCCTTTAGAGGTATAAGTGACATTGGAGTTGTTTGGAGAGAATGAGGTTTAAACATATTTAAATGATTGAAAATGTTCAAATTACGAGTTTCACTACTACAACTATAAACAGGCACGGAATATTCACTTATTTATAATGATGACTGGAATAGAGATTGAAAAATATGAATTTTTGTAAGAGACGAGAGAAAGATGGTAAACGAAAATGAATTATATTTTCACGCGAAGCAAACACATTGTGGTGAGACATAATATCTTTAAATAAAATAACTATTTGTTTAACTGTTTATTGAGTTTGACACATACACCCGAAGATTGAACAAATGCGTGGTTTATTTATATTGAATGAATCGAGAATTCTGAATAGCCTATTATACACTATTTAGGCATCTTTTGTGTTCAATGACTCTCGTGTTTATATTCCTAGCTGTTTTTCCTTTGTAAAATGCTGGGCAGTCGTTGCACCTGAGTTTATATATCCCTGAATAGCTTAGTTTATGTACATCATTAGTTTATATAGTGCATATCGGCGGTGCAATTTACTAAGAATTAAAAATGTATAAAACGTTATTGCTATTTAAGGACCATTAAAACTTTTAGTTATGCAAAGAATAAATTGTAGCATTAAGTATGAACATTTTACCGTGTTATTACGACCTTTCAGGGCTGATGTGGACGATGGATCCTGCAATGAGATCCGAAACGTCGGCCAGAAAGGTTGTAAAAACAACAAACCAGAAGATTCTTAGTGGCCGTGAAAACCTGAGAACATTCTTATGAACATTTTATTTTATTATTTATTCGAAATATTAAAGTTGAGTCTAGTACGATCCCTAGATTATTCACAGATATAAACTTTTACAAGTTAACATCCGACCGTATTCTGAAAATAGCAATATTTCATTTTTTTTATCATTTCAGTATCTTGACAGTTATTGTATAACATTATAATGTTGTCAGTGTTAACGTTTTTTGAAATTAATTCGTTAATTAACGAAATTAACGATTTTAATCCATTGGAAGGCACTAAAACGTAAAAAAACATAAACTTAACGTTTTTCTCGTTTTGTTTACGTTGTCAAGATATCCCAGCAATACTGCTATTTTCAAAATACGGTCGTCTATTGGTGAAATAATTTTAAAGAATTTTAATTTTATTATTTGTAAGTGAAATAATTACGCATAATCAATAAAATATAGATCATCAGATAGAAAACAATTTTGCAAAGTCCACAGATCTTTTCGTAAAAGTAAGCTATCATGCGATGACTTGATTCTGTGAATAATTTTGGCTTATTTATAAATAAGAGCATATTTTTATGTCTATCAAAGAGGGATTAATTAATATTGAAATTTGTTATAAATTATTTTGGAGAATGTAAGGTCTTTTTAGAAAGAGTTTGTAAGAGCTATAAGAGGTCTTGCCGATATGTTAGACAATATTTTGAGTTTATAAAGGAAGCTTTGTACTCGTATTTAAATAAATTCAAAATTCGAGGGCCATTTTATCTCCCTCACAAGGTACAGCAAGCGAGTAGTTTATGAGACTTGAAGCGAAATATCATCTTTTTGTTCTTCTCAAGGGCGCTTTCTAAGACGGTTTTTTTAAATAAAAGAAGGTTCGAGTTAATCAAAGATTCTGTGTGTTATCAAAATTTCTTTGAATGCAATAATAATACGAACTCGTATGTTCATAATTATTATTTAATTTTAACGGACATTTCTTTGTACAACTCATAATTTTTGTTATTTTCCAAAAGCTAATCAAAGATATTTTTAAATCTTTTTTACATTAATTATTTTTATTTATTAATGATAACAATATTTATTTATTATAATAGTACCCCCACTAGGACAATGTGTCGAGGTGGGCATGATATATAACGACATTCTCATAACGACATTCTTTAAAACTTACATTTGATTCTTGCTTTACTTTTTACTTTATCAATATATGTTTTATCAAAGTTATCAAAATACAAAGGCTAATCAATGTATTGTCGTATGGTGAGGTATATACTGGAAACTTTGTCCCCTTCCTAACAATGTGCTTTATATACATTACAAACATTACTAATTATTACTATTTACATTCACCTTTCCCCTTTATTATTACTGAGTTACCTTATGTCCGTTAAATTAAAAAAGTCTGTTAAATAAGTATGTAAAATTATAATTGTCCTATCCGTGTCGTCCTGTAATTGTGGGAGACTTATAACATTTTTTATTTTATTCTTTTTACATATTTTATATTTTATATTGTACAAAACGCTTATTAGGCCAGTGCTCACGTACGCAGCGGAGACGTAGGTACTAACTAAGAGGAACGAGCGAGCACTGGACGTTTTTGAAAGGAAAATTTTGAGGCGTATCTTCGGACCGGTTCTAGAAAATGAACTTTGGCGCAGACGTCAACAATGAGCTCTATACTCTATTTAAGGAGCCAAACGTCACAACATTTATAAAACTGTGAAGAATTCGGTGGCTGAGTCATGTTGAGAAAATGTCCGAGCATCAAGCACCAAAGTCCTAGCTGAATTCAAGGCCAATAGGGCGAAGGAGCTTAGGAAGGCCAAAATTAAGATGGAGTGACAACGTCCTCAAAGACTTCTCTGCCTTAGAGATTCGGAACTGGAGAGAGCTGGCATTAGACCGAGGTGAGTGGATGAAAATTATTGAGGAGGCCAAGACATACCAAGGGTTGTAGTGCTAAGAGTGATGATGATGATGATGATTCCTTTTATGTATCACAATGTCTTCCTGTGGAACGAAAAATAAATAAGTAAATTAATTAATGATATTTTTATACCTAAGATTAGTATCACGGACAACTTGAATAAAATTTTACATACACTCTACGGTGTATGAAGGGTTGCCAGAAGACTAAGTTTAGTGAACGTGCGGTGGCAGGCGTGGAACCGCACTCCGTAATACGGAACAATGCATCTAAAACATTGTTTACGAAGTAATGAAAACTCACAGTTTTGCAAAATCTTTTCCACAAGTTCGCAATTTCAAAGACACGTTGTAGATTGTAAAGTAATGAAATGTTCGAAAATATTTTGTAAAAAGTATTATTTATCTGACAGAATATAATTTTAAATTCAACTCTCATTAATATGATAATCATCGTGATGGGAATATTGCTAAGATATATTATATATGGGGTAGGTATAAAAACAAAGGCAACAATAAATTGATATATTTTTTTTTTAATGCAGTCACCGAGGATTACTATGATGATTTAAAATATACTTAATTCAAATTTGATGAATCCATCTCTTCCAAAGTTTTCTATAAAATGTCGCATTTAGTACATTATAAATTAGTAATCCTCGATGACTGCAATTTTTTTTTGGATATTACTACCTCTGCTTTTATACCCCACGTGTATTTTACTTCGTAGAAATTCTAGTTAAGTACAGCTTTTTAATGCCGCTGCTAAGGAAGCTATAAAAATTATCAATTTCTATCATTATAACTATTATTATTATTATTATACAATGTAGGGCGTCCCAGATTAGTCCTCGTGTTTGTTTAAAAGTTCAAATCAATGATGAATATATGGAATACGCACGTGTTCAAAATACCGACTTACATGAAATATTCCGAGAAATAAACCGACTTTTACGATACATACATTTTCTTGTATCAATGTTACTATGGCAATCATCGGTGGCCTTACATATTCAAAAATAATACATGGCTACTTATAACGATATAAAAGAATATAAATAATATTTATAGAATGCCGTCACGTATGAAATGGACACGTGCACTGCATGAACTATGTACTGTCATGGGACGCGGCCGTGGGAGGCAAATGAAAATATTGGAAATTAATCATCGATTTATTAATTATTTTAATAAATTCACAATATCACTTGACACGAATTAAATTCCGTCATCCGTGAAACCGTTGGTTGATGTCACGCCGGTGAACGTCAAATTAAACATCATCTACCGCGGCACTAGTTCCACCTTTTATAACAAACGCGTTGGTTTTTTGAACCTCCGAGATTGCTCTATACATTGAGAGTATTCACGAGAATATTCTGTTGCTTCTGTTCTATTCTAGACATTTTCCTAATGTTGTAGATAATTCAAGAGTGTTGTAGGTTATGCCAGAGGTTCTATAATTTTGTTCTCTTCGATATGTTACCAATGTTTCCAATCGTGCGTAATTTCTCCGCAATTCTGTCGTCACATTACAGTGTTATCGAAAATGGACTACTTTTAGCACAGACACATGGATTATCGTACATCCCACATTAACTGTAACTATAAAATGGTACAATGAATATTCGTTCCGCAGTATTCTACATAATAATAAAAGTAGATAGTTTATGAAGCGTCATTTTCATAAATTTTTACTAAATACTACCAGGACACAAATGTAACTGTAACATTATGTCGTATTAGCACTAATTCTCGCTCGAAACATTTTATGGCACAGATTCTCTTCACACTCTTCGCACGTAGATAGATACTCAGGTTCTTTAATCGCTAGTCGTCAATATTCGCACCGAATCTCCCGCTGTCTGCTTTGCTTCTGTGGTTTCGCCAAACGTCACAATGGCGTTGCTTATTTGTAAAGGGATTGTTATTTCGTTAATGTTCCGGTATAATCTTTTGTATTCCAGTTAAAGTTTAATTGAAAGTTTCTAAAAAATCCAGAATATTTCGGAAATCCTCGATTACGTTCTTATCGTTTTAGAATATCGTCACAATATTAATTACCTTTTGTAATTTGTAAATAAATTAACAATTGCATGTACTGTATAAAAAAATTATTATAACTAATTTTTATTTACTCTAGAATAAGGCGGCTCTGCATATATTGATAGAACCTAGGTAATTCAGCTTCTTTTATTGCAATTGTATGTCAAGAGGGTTTTTTATTAGAATTTTTGTTTTTTCCAATTAATATTTTTTAATATCACCTGATGTGTGATGTTTATTACAATTAAGTAGTAAATAAAAAAATCAAAGTGATTAGCGCTGATGCACTTTTACTAGTAAAATTGGCAGTTTATTCTCAAATACAGTAGATGCTCATAATATCCGTAGGCTGAAGGGAATTGGAAAAAAATAAGCTATATACATACAGTCATGTGACGACTTACCAGGCATGGCGTTTGGATATAATAAATCTTCACAAGACCGTATTTAATTTTAGTTACTATTTATACTTGCCGACAAGATGTTGGGTTTTTTATTTATGCCCATTTAAATCATACACGCATTATTTCCCGAAAATAGTATGTAGCGAACTAATGATGACTCTTAATAATTGTGTTCTTGGTGTACAAAGTAAGTTAAAGAATATATTATCATGAAAATTTTACACTACGAAGCAGCTCTCAAATAAATCAATGATATTATATTCTATCATGAAATTCTATAAAAATATTGTAAGTAGATTCTGACGTATGGAAGTGAAGCCTACTAGAATTGGCAAAAAAAGGAATGAAAGTAGACTGAATACGGTAGAAACGCGATCATTAGGGCGCCTGTGTGGAAAATCTTTGGTCTATAGAGTGAAGAATAAACAAATTAGAAGTGAATGTAATGCTGGCTGTAGTATGGTAGATAGAATAAAGGAGTGCTGAGATGGTTTGGTCATGTAGAAAGTATGAGCGAGGAAAGAATAGTTAAAATAATATATGGGGCGAGTGTAACAAAAAAAGAGGGTGTCCACGAAAGATCTGGCATGATCAGATACTAACAGTAATGAAAGATAGCCTTGTTAAAAGCTTCAATAACCATAGAGTAAGCATGAGAAGATGTATAAATGTAGCTGAAGCAATAGTGGTGTGCCAAGATAGAAGAATATGGTATTATATCTTCTCTAGCTATCCCTGCGGGGAAACGGCCTGATGATTAGTTAGTTAGTTAAGTAGATTGACAGAACCAGTAACTTAAAATAGTAAGTAGTTAAATACGGTCTTTGTTTTGCACTTAACAATATGTAGTTGAACGCTGTATCCTTGATAAACGGTTTGTTATCCCATAGAATTTCATGTGATTACAAGGGAAAACTAAAATGACGCGCTGTCCCTTGTGACTGCTTCAATCTCATTCTATCACCCATCTATTTTCCAATAATCGAATCTCTTCTAAAACTTTCAATCTCAAAACAGTTACGCAATTTTCCAATTTGACTGTTTGCTTGGTTCGATGTAAATTCTTTCTTTAAAAGACTTTTTTACATCAAAACCTACACAGAAGTAAACCAAAACGAAGGTTCTATAAAAATAACATACTGAGAATCTAGAATCCAGAATCAAGGGGATAAAATGAAATATAGGGCACGAAACTGTAATCTGGAAAAAACACTGTAAATTTTGCCAATAAAATTCCATAGTTTTTCGTGAGTATAATTTACGCCCTGTATCTGGTCACTCATCCTGTCGCTGCTGAATCATCTCACAAATATCACGCACCATTCACACAATATACGTCACGTGCCGACACAAGAAGACGTCTTTGGACGGGTGGGCATTTTCTTCCCAACACCTACACACCAACCTGCCAAAACATAAACGATAATCTAAATATTTAGTTAATTCGAGGACCGTTGCGTAGACTCGGTCGACTTTGGTACCTACTCACGTACTCTACAATTAGGCAGTAATTTTATACCGCGTATAACTTGTTGATTTACAACAAAAGTCTTCATTTTATTTTCTAATTTCTCAATCATAAAAATGTGTGGTTATTATATATGTTACTTTCGTAATTAATATAGAATATTTACATTTTGTCGCTATTTTTTTTAAAATTAATAATAAAAGACAACATTAGGACTTAGTATCAAATGCTAGTTTTATTTATAAAATACTTTGACGGAGTGCGTAGTGTGCCATTTTTGGAAGATTGAGTTTCATGAAGCTGTGTGGAGTTTCGAATGTATGTATCGATTTTCTAACTTTGGAGCTTAATATTCGATGTGCGGAGCCTTTTATTCCTTATATATAATGTTTAAAAGTATATTTGTAATATGTAGCCATTCGTATGTTTTTGTTTTATTTCTTACGTGCAATATTTAAATTTTATTTCTAATATGTAATCTTGCTAATGTTTTAACATAAAAAAAAAACTGTACAGAAGTTGCTTCAGTATAGACCTTGTTTAGTGAATTTCTTCATTTATATTAAAGATGTAAATTTACACGAAATAAATAAATAAAACAAAAATGTTGTGAAGATTATATTATTTTACAATTTAAGGTGAATCATGGTGATCAGCATTTAAAAAAGCCCAAATAGGTATCAATTTTGCACGCTTTTAGCAAAATTGATACCTATTGGGCTATACTCAACACAAAAAATACATACATACACCTTGCTTCTAGTATAAGAAACCTTCCAATGAATATAAAATAAAATTTCACACTGATTATAACCCCAACGACAATAATTGCCAGTGATTTTTTATTGATCGCGCCGATAAAAAAAAACATTCAGAACATTTTGAGTTTGTTCAAATTTTTCAGAACACAGTACTAGATTTTATCAGAGGACATCATTAATCGAGATATATTATAGATGTCTCACAGAGACGAAATTATATTTTTTTTATGGGAAAGTAGGTATGGAAGTCTTTAGGTGCCCATAAGGCTATCGTACGGCTGGCTTAAGTGATCACTTTACACAATGTAACGATCACCATTTCCGTCCATGATAGAATGTATACCACTTCTATCAAGTTTTTGTAAGTTGTATATATTTAAATTTTACAACCTATTTCATATATGTTTTTTAATGCTCGACCGGCATCCAAAGCTTTTTCATTCCACTTAATTAACCATAGATGTCACTAACAAGATATCTATTTTTATGATTGGAATTTTTAAGCAATATCTTTTATATGTGTAATGAGATTCTTCCAAATTATTAGCATTACACTAGAATACGCCTGAAATATCATTTCATTTAATAATTCGGAAGAATCTCATTAAACATATAGCAATTTCTTTTATATGTGTAATGGAATTCTTCTGTAATGTGTAAAGAAATTTTCACGATTTTAAACTATTAAAAACAGCTTAGTTATCTATCAGACGATTATCGAATACGTAAAAATTGCTTGGAGAGGAGTGACAAAGATTGCAATTAACCCTTTAATTTAATAATTTATCAATTTAAGAATAATTCTGCAAAAACCAATAACTACAAGGACATATGTGGGGTATAAAAGCAAAGACAGCAGTATCCAAAAAAAAATTGAATGCAGTCATCGATGATTATTAATTTATAATGTACTGAATTTGAGATTTTACAAGAAATATTACATATACATTTATAGGAAACGTTAATTTGGAAGGGATAGATAAATAAAATTTATAATTCAGTACATTTTAAATGAGTAATCCTCGGTGACTGCATTCAAAACGTTTTAATTTTTTCGATATTGCTGCCTTTGCATTTATACCCCACATATGAAATGTTTTCAATGTGAGACAACTCTACGAGAAAAACGTAATAGCTTACTTATACAAACACAAACACATACTTCAAAGAAACTCGAAACATAATCTCTACACTCTGAACTGTGATCCTTTTCAAGTCCTAAGAGCGCGAACCACTTATGGACAAATAAATTTTAGATACCTAGGTCCTAAATTGTAGAATATAATGTTGGAAAGCATATCAACATTTAAGTATTCCAAGAATTTAAAAAAATGATTAAAGTGACAACCTGAATGTCGTTTTCTAGGTAGCATATTATATTAAGGTATTAAGATTCCAAGTAGGTATACTTTGTAATGAAATGATGAGCCAAAAGGAATCACGTATGATCAAAACCACTTGAAATTTCTCGACTGGTTTTGTTATGGAACACTCCGGAATCTTCTACGAAACTCTCGTGAACACTGGAGAATTCGTCGAAACATCTTGATAGCGATGTCACCTATAAAAGGCCTCGCGTGTGTACGGTGGAACGAGTTTATTGTTTTAAAGTTTGACGTGCGAGATAGAAATCCAACTTCAATAAAGTGTGGCGAGCGAGTGCGGACAACGACAGTAATTATTAAGCGAAGTTTGGCGTTTGAAAATAAGTGCAACCACTCATTTGCAAATTGACGTGAATTCTCTGCGCACCTGTATGGGAGTATTCTAGCAAGAGATTTATTTATTTAATTAATACACGGTACAACGTACCATTAAAAATACAATGTATATAAAGATGTATAGATTGATAGGTTGAGATGACCCTGCTGGTTAGATAGGGCATCCTAATCAAATCAAGATGGTTTAAATGCAGTCTGCGTTTAGTGTCGTAATAATGTTAAATTAATATTATAAACATTTTATTGTATTTTATTATAAATCGTCCTCCTGTTCACGGCAAGCACTAAGATGACCCTGGTAGATAGCGGGGTCTTCCAAATTATTAAAGATGAATTCTGTATTAATAATTTATTTAAAATGTCATTGCTTAATCGTCGCGAGTTAAAATTTAATTTTTTCAATTATATTCAATTGATTTGCTATCTCCGGGTCGCGGCTACCAACCATGATGACCCTGGTAGATAGGGGGTATCGTCATCAAACAGTGTGGTTTTGTTAAATATAAAAATCCAATATATCTCCTGGACCGGTACCAGAGTGAGATGTAATGACCCTATATGGGGTATATGGGGTATAAGTAAAGAAGTTGTTTAGTAGCAAAAACATATTTGCAGTCGTACATATCTATCGCAAAACGGGATCTAGTATTTTACAACTCCATGGTTAAATCTTTTGGTCGAGGATAAAGATGTAAGACCCAATGTGGGTCCTGTAAAATAACAGATATGAAGCAGCAAAAACATCGCGAAGTTAATTCTCGTACCATTGTATTTCATTTATTGCGTAGTTAAACTAGTCATTTTCTTATACGAAATTAAGGATAATAATTTCCTGCGCGCCTGAAGTACCGATTGCTGAGGGCTAGGGATCTGAACTATTTCCGACTCATAATGGAACCTGGCACCGACACTTGAACCCTTACTAGAAATAATAAATGCGATTTAATCTCGATAAATGTTATCTACACTGCTCGTAATACGTCGTTGATTTGGCACATGATCGTCTAATGATTTTGGACTCCCAAGTCATTTTGGTGGTAAACCTGAGATTCTTCAAGCCGTGTTGATCCATCTTGCGATAATGAGAGAATTCTAATACATATTAGCCTAGTACCCTCGTTCCTAACTACTGAAATTGCAAAATTGAAGCGAGACTTCTCCAAAATGTCCTTTAAGGTGTCCTTTAAAGATAGATCTAAGGCGAGGCCGTCGTAAAAAATTACCCACGTGACCAGAGTTCTATGCGCTGCGCTGTGGACGTTGATAATTAATTTTAAACTTCGTAATTCCAAGTTTTCCCCGCCAGAGGAGAATGGTTCTTGAATTAAGAAATATTTAGCGAGACTAACATAAATTTGTTTAATTACTTTTGAAAGTACGAGTGCATAGATTTGATCTCACTTGCCCAAGAAACGTAACAATATAAATAACCTACTGTCTTACAAAAATATTATAATTATTTTTCTTAATGTAGGTAGGGAATATTTCTACAATCTCTGGGGGGTCTTGGCCGTCTCAAGAATTGAAGTTAGTCCTGAATTTCCAAGACAGTTGCCATTGTAGACATTGACACTTAATCTTAGGTTTGTCCTTTACATATTATGTGTCAATTGTGGCGTAACGTGCTTCTATTTTCCTTCTCAATGTCTATGTTTCTATTCCATCTAGATATTGTCACGGGATCGTGGCCGTGGGAGGCCATACTAAATACTTAAAAAAAATAAAACTTTTATTTACTACGCAAAGTCACTGGACACGAATTTAACCGGAGCATTGTTCTTAAATTCGTACAAAATATTTCTGGAATATTTCACACTCTCGTCTGTGAAACACTTTTGCTTTCATATCAGCGAACATTGCGTTGTTTCTATCGCATCGATCACTATCGAGAATATTTCGCTCGCACTCAGAGTCTTCTTCACTGGCCGTACATTTGTCGCTTAGTCACACTGCTTGTCGCTGCACGCCTCGCTTTTCTATGGCGTAAATCCTCTGTCAGAAATAACAGCTCTACCTGGGCAGCGCGGTGCCCCCATATTTATAGACCGGTGTTCATGTCACTTTATCGATGTTTTTTGAATCCGGTGGACCAAAGACTTCTGGTAAATACCAATTTAGTATTAAATTGGTATTGACCAGAAGTGTGCAGTGCTGTTATATCATTTCCAGCAAAAAATTCTTTCCGTTTCTTCCACCTCGTGACAATATTTTAATGAACATAACACTCTTCTTCAATCCTGAAGAAGAAGAGAAAGTTCATGTAGCACGGAGATTTTATATCTAATAAAGTGATTTGTATTTTTTTTAAATAGTAAAGTCACTACAAAATTCTAACCCTCATTCAGAAGAAGAAATATTCTTCGAACAATTTTATGTTCCTTGAGATCGGTTTTTCGATACTTTGGTCATAGCTTCCAAAAAGCAGACTCAATATTTCTTTAAACTTCAGCGTCGCACCCTGTATTTCTCGGGAAGAGAGAACAAAATCATTCAACTTTTCCCATTAGATTGCTACTTCCACAGTTTCGCGTGATTTTTTTATTTATTTGTCGTGAAATTAATATTTGTCACAACACTTCTCATCACTTTTATAGGGATAGGAAATTAAAATGCGTTTCAAAAACCTTACATATTCCTGATGCCCTGAAAATTAGTCAACTTCGAATTTAGCATAGCTTGTTGGTCTAGTGGTAAGGACACTCGGCTGGTAATACAGTGGTGAGGGGTTCAAGTCTCGTTCCATGAGACCACCAAGGTACTCATATTTTCATAACACAAGCGCATAGAAAAAACAATACGTTTGAAAACAGTACTAATACTGCCCCACTAAGCTAAAAAGTATCTCAATTAAAAAAAAAGAGTAAAAAATGGAGTAATTTCTATCATTCAAATGAATATTAATTTATTTTCTCACTCGGTCAATAGACATTTAATTAATACATATAAAAAAGGTTGTTTTATTATTATTTGAGGTATTTTAATATAGTTCAAACCTTAAAACTGCAAATAAGCTATATGCTAACGTCTATCTCCTTTGACTATATAAAATATAAAATCGGATGTAGTCAAGTCAAGTCTATTAAGGACTTCGGGGTTATTCTGGACTATAAACATACATTTAATGAACAAATAGATTGTTTGGTAAATAAATCCTTAAAAATATTAGGCTTCATCAATAGAATATCTTCTGATTTCACTAATATTTACAATATTAAAACTCTTTACTGTTCATTTGTCTGTCCAATCTTAGAATATGCCTCTGTGATTTGGTCTCCCTTCTATATAAACCAAATAATTAACACAGAATCCATGCAACATCGTTTCTTAAGAAAAGTTGCATGGATGATATAGGCTTGGATAGAGAAGAATACTCCTACAGTGAAATTGAGTCAATGTTAAAAATATGTAACCTCCAAAAACGTAGAGAAAACACTGACTTAACCATCATATTCAAAATATTAAACGGCCACACTGACGTGCCTTTGTTACTGGGCCAAATATAAATCAATATTCCTATAGACTCCGAAATAATGAAGTGTTGTTCCTTAGCCATCATAGAACTAATTATGGATTCCTTGCTTCTATGCAACGGGTATGTCATCTTCTTCTCAGACAAGTCTTACTCCGAAGAAGTCAAGACAGGGCTGGAATTCTTCGGAGTAAGCGTGTCCACATTCAAACAATCTCTGATTAGATAGTACCGATCTTTTCTCCATCTTGTTAGTACTTTTCATTTGTCCTTACTTTTGTTTCAAATGCTATTACCCATATTCTGATGTATTTTATGTTGTTCATGTTATGTACAATAATTTTTTGGACTATGTCAATTTCAAAAAATAAATAAATATTATATATTCCAGATGTGTATACTGCAAAATGAATTTTGTTGGAAATACGGCAAACAAGCTTATTAGAAAGGTAAAATATGACCTCAAGTATGTAAAACCACAAAAATCATTTTTCAAAAAGTATGGATTCACTATTTTTTTAGCGTAGTGGGGCAGAATATTGATATGTCACGTACTACTAATTATGTGTATCCATATTTAAAAAATGAGTAAGAACATCATTAAATAATCGTTCAGTAAATATTTTACGTTTTTTCAGATCACGTTTCCTAAAAAAATGCTAAATTAAATAAAAATGTTCTTCTTTTTCTGCCTCTTATCGTAACGGGTCGGAGGAAATAAAAACGTATGATTTATATTTTGTACGGATTTTTTATGATTTTAGTTGTTTTTATTATATTTTTTTTAAATAGAGATGCAAACACGGAATACGTGTGACATCAAGATTTTTACTATTTTCAAACTAAGCTAAACACATGTGTTTTGAAAATAGAACCAACTTGCTGGTCTGGGGTAAGGTTCGAACCCGTGACCTTTGGATCATGATGCGAGAGTTCTAACCACAAGACCAACAAGCTAGTCTAATTATACTATTAGTAACTAGCTACTATTATCTATAGGTTTTGTTATATTTTTGAAGTTTCATTAAATAAATTCATAAAAGTATGGATTTTTTTTCTGAAAATTAGAAAACCGGTTTTTTGTAAATACTGAAATTCAAAAACCTGTTTCTTTGAAATGCGGGTTTTGTGTAGCCTTAGTGTAACTTTTGCAAATGCAGAAAAAAGCAAACACAATTTAAGATCATGTATTTCATAAAGTAATTATTTTCTTGCGGTAGTTTTCCATCCATTTTAATATAACTTCCATAGAAAATCCACAGAAACAATTTACTCTTCGGAATTATAATATTCTTGAAAGCAGGATGTATAAATATTTTCTGTCTAACCCAACTATAGCACTATTTTCTCACACCATGATACATCCCGCATCCCTGCTTTGATACAAATTCTCTTTTGTTCCAACATATTTTCCTGTTTGTTGGTTAATTTTGTGCCACCCGTTACTTCCATTTCCGTGCTTGCGACGTAAAATAAAACGCCATTAATAATTTTTATTCTAAATAAATTTTAAGCGGATTATCTGTTACGTATAATTTAACTAATATCTCCAGGCAAAACACTAATTAGAGAAATTGTAAACACGCGATATTATTGTTATATTAAAATTTTAAAATAAAGAATAGAAAACTAGCTGTGCCCACGCGGCTTCGCACGCGTAGATTTTTAGTACACTGTTTGGATCTTCATAGAACTTTCACGAACCTTCCAGAACATTCTCCTTTCAGAACTTTCAAGAAATTTATTATGTACAGAAACCTTCTAGACACACCGACATATTCCGCCACTCAGTTTAGAACCTTATAGAACTTTCGGGAATTTTCTAGAACCTTCTCCTTCCAGAACATTCTAGAGCAGGTTTTTCCGGAACCTTCTAGACTCACCTACACACTCGGCGTGCCTATTTTGAAACAATCTGAAGCATTTGCGGCCTTCCCATAACAAAACAATGTGCTAGAAAACACATTTTTGTCATCCACTCCCACCCACGCATAGCCATCCCCACCAAACTCGCATATTTTCGATGTGACACCAAGGGCTATCTACCACCATAACCACCAGGGGATGGTAGTATCTGGTTGTGAAGAAAACTTGGCGGATAGGGAAACACACGTGTTTCTTTATATATAAATAACTATATAATATATAATTCTATATTAATATATAGAGTATAATAGACATATAGATATATATATATATATATATAGATAGATATAATCATATAGATAGATATAGATATATATTTGATAAATATGTATTGTTACATTAATGTTAAATTTAAAAACGAATTGAAAACGATATTGCTCATAAAAACGGCGTGAATAATTTGTTATAATAGGAATCCGCCAGAATATACCTACCACTTAATTAAAAAGTAAAATAATTCAGAGTGCAAAGACATTTTGTATTATCTTTATAAAATTTTATATAATAAATGAAAAATTGTGAAACAAGAATAAATTTCAAAGTCGATAACTTAATTTTTAAGTTTGATATGAAACTTTATAAGTTTATTAATACAATATTCTAGACCCCACGCTAGAACTGTGAAATAATATTTAAAATTTTCTTATATGATCCCCCACATTTTATTTTTACGGTTTAACATCTCACTTAACGACCACCTCGTTTAACGATCGCTCACAGTAACTGTAGTATGCCTACCTGCACTATGTTTTCTGAAAGAGACCCACCAAATATCGATGTAAGCAGGAATTTAATGTAACATGGCTTCGTCTACCTCTAGTTCCAAGTGAGCGACCTCCGAACTGTGTCAAACACATTAAGGAGCATTCCACCCCCTTCCTTAATTAATTAAATTAATCGTTAATCGCGCGTTAATCGTCTTAAATCATTAGTTTAGTGAACATTGTATTGGTTGAACGCAAGCGTTTTGCGTTTCGCACTTGTTACACTCTTAAAACCCCGTAAATGTAACCCCAACATCGACATATTTCACATGACACAACCTTACAACACAACCAAGTTTAAGAGAGAAATTATATCGCTCCTGACCGAAAATACTTTGAGCGTGTAAGACGGATACTTCGGAAATCAACCTAAACAAAAATTTTATAGCCACAAAGCGCGGGTACACATTTTCTGACTTAGTTGACCTGGGAGCCTACATGCCTATTATGTCGTGCGGAGAATGTGAACTTCGTTCATCTTGTAATCACTTATTGTACTATACTTATATTGTATAATGTATTAATGTTTTATTTTAACGTATTATCGTAAATTGTAACTGTACTAATCACCTTGTCCTAAATGACTATCCATTAGGGTCATTCTGACCCGTCGATAGTCTTTAAATTAAAAAATAAAAAATAAAAAAATAAAATAAAAAATGTCCTTAGGTTTTCACGGCCGTTCAGAATCTTCCTATCCCGATCCTTCTCTGGTCTTAAGAGGTCCTTAACCTTGTTGTTTGTGCCGAACACTGTCTTAATCTTCCGTTTCTTGAGCGCTTTGACACGCAAAATTTGGAATCTTATTTTTTAGGACTCACGGGTAACATAGGCGATATTTCCCCCCTATTCTTCTACCCCTTTCCCTCCACCTGACATATTTTCTGTGTAAATCTGTATCGTTTGGTCGATTGGACTCAAATTTTTGGAAACTTATTCTTTAGAACTCGGCGGGTAATATAACCGATATTTCCCCCCCCTACTCATTTACCCATTTTGGATGCAAATCTGTACCGTTCGACAGATCGGACTCAAAATTTGGAGCCTTATACTTTGGGACTCGGTGGGTAACATAGGTGACATTTCTTCCCTATTCTTATACCCCCCCCCCAACCCCAGATACATTTTCGATGCAAATCGTATGTACCGTTCGACCGATCGGACTCAAAATTTGCCAACTTATTCTTTAGGACCCGGCAGTTAACATAGGTGACATTTTCTCCCTCCCCTTTTACCCTTTCCCCCCTGATATATTTTCTATGCAAATCGATACCGTTCGAATCGAACCTTTGTTTCCCCCCAACTAATTAATTTTCAACTTAATCCTTTACCCATGCATTACCGGGTGCGAACATCTAGTATTATATAATTTTTTTACAAGTTTTACTCAACCATAAGACATGCAATGTTATGCAATACGATGTACTCATATATTTACTATTTTCTGGTTTATGAAAGTTTGCCTTCAAATATAGATAAAAATATTCATGTTGTTGAGAAAAACTTTTAATAATTCAGATACTCTAGACTCTAGAGATTTAGCGTCAGTCCATAAATATCCTAGAATATTTAACTAGCGTCGGATAATTTTGATATTGTACTGTTAGGTATAAATATTTTTCTATGTAGATATTTATATAACCTGTTGCTATGCATAATAGTGATTTTTTTCTTTTTAGTCTATTTAATACAAGAAATTTAGTTGCTTATACACATAATTCACTCACACACACACACACATATATATATATATATATATATATATATAATAACATATATACTTAATTTGCAGTTTAGCAAAGAATACTTCCATTATTCGGAAATCGACTAGCGGGAAGACGTCAAAGCTTCGTTTGAAAAACTCGTAACCATCGATTACTCTCCTAATAAAAAATGGAATAATATAAATTAGTGGATTAATAATTCAAAGAGAAACATATAACTATCAAATATTGACGACTTATTAAGTGGCTGGGATAGTGAAATTGGTATCACGTTGTCCGCGTAAGACAGAGGTCCGTGGTACGAATCCAGGTTCCAGCATTTAATTTTTCAGTTTTATTATTTGATATTTGTGTGTTTCTCTTAATTTCATTTATTTATTTCTTAATAAATATTACGGGACTCGCTTCCATAAATAAATGAAAAATATAAATAACATATATATATATATATATTTCGTGTTTTAAACGGCGCTATCAAATATTATATTATTGATGGAATCGGCGTTAACTTTGTATAAACATGATGATCATTAAAAGGATGGAATAAATAGTGGTCTCTTCGTTAGAATAAAATGTACATATGTATACTAACAAATAAACAAACATAATATATATATATATATATATATAAATGTATATGTATATATATATAAAACAACTGGCAAGGAGAGGCCTGCAAGTTCATTCACTGTCCCTCTTCTACAATGAAAATTGAACCATATAATAGGTACATACACAAATCAAAGGAAACAAAGAAATGGATATGATAAAATAATGGAGAGAAAAATTAAAGCAATAAGATAGACCAAGGAAACCTTCTAATAAGAGAAATAATCGAAAATTAAAATTAAAATTATGAAAGAAAACACACAAGATAACAATTAATCATGGGTATAAGAAAGAAAGCAGTTTGGTGGGAAAAGAGACAGAGGGAATAAAGGATAAACTGGTACTCACTCTAATAGGAAGGACACAACAGGAAACACACTTCTGTGTAAGGAGTATGTATCACGGAGTAGGTCCGAACGCTACGGGTCCAGTCTACAGAAAATCACCCACGAAGTAGTTCCCAGCGCGACACCCACGCCTTAACGAACCCCCGGAAGAGTTCCAGGTTCCTGTTATTCTTGATGAGGTCGCAAAGGAGCGGCGCCTCACTCCCCAATCCTCCAATCATTGCCGCCGTCACCTCACTCATAATGACACGTTGATATCTATATATTGATATCAATAGCTGGGCCATGAAAATTATTTTCAGTCCAATGTGAATCAAACGAATTAATAAGTATTCCATTATTCTTTCAATTGATTCAGCAACATTGTAGATTGACATTTATAAAATATCGATTGTATTATTTGTATGTATCTACTTACATTATTTGATTAATTACAATTGCATGTTTCGGAAAAACCCTTCCACCGTCATGGATATAATAAGTATTCCATTGTTTTTTCCAGATTTGTGGACTCACGAAATATATATTCACTCTTTTATAAATATTTCTACCCACTCGATTCAATTGGATCGTGTTTTATTAAACTTACGTATTATTGATTTAATTTCCTCCTCAATCTTTCTCCGTTATGATAACACAATTTAGTAATATATTTAAAATAATAAGTTTAATATACCTTGATGAAAAATAGTAACTCACATTTACATATATCAAAAAAAATACTTGGAGTCAATTTCTTTTATTAAATTAATTAATTAATTTTATTATTTTCGGTTTTTGCCGTTTGTTGCTACTAGGCCCTGCGGGCGGCTGTACCTCCTACCCGCTACACGGCCCAAAGTAGCTGGTGTGTGGCTGTTATTGTCTTCAATTGGTTATCAGCTGTACTCACTTCTAGTCCCAGAGGGTAGTTTTATATATTGTCACGGATCGTGGCTTTGGGGGACATGTATCTGTCTGAAACTGCGGAGCTGTCCGTTCCGCTTTATATAACAATACGCCTGTTTTCGAATTCTCGAGATCAATCTTTTATTTTCTAGTGTTTACGATCTTACTGTTGACATCAACATATTATGAGGGATTCGGTACGTAATCTCTTTTACCATTTCGTTACAATATAATTTAGATAAAAGTAATAAAGCTTTTCAAATTTATATTTTTTTACACACACACATGCCTTACAAAATCAGTGGTCAATTTGACATTGTTTTTAACCTAAATTTGTTTAGTGTCCAACGGTTAACTAGTAAACTCAACGATTCTTTTTTGCTTAGATTTGAAAAAATATTTGTCTATAATATTCAATTTTAACACCAATATTGTAAAAATTACTCATATTTTATATAATTTGTTATATAAGGTTTAAATCCTTGACAAATTAATTATTAATCGTTAATAAAATGTACCCTACAATGCTTACGGTTATATTGTAGTAATATTATATCTTTTTATTTTTAAAAAAATAGAGATGCGAACACGAAGTACCTACGTGTCGCTTCAATATTCTTACTATTTTCAAACTTAGCTAAAAGCCTGTGCTATGAAAATATGACTAACTTGCTGTTGTTCTGGAATGGGGCTAGAACCACCGGTTACCATATCAAAAGGCAAGTCTCTTGACCACTACACCAACAAGCTACTCAACAAGAATCTAATTATACCTATATGTTTATAATTATTTGCTTATTTTTTATTTCTTTATATACATAAAATCTTTATTTTTTTGGTTGATCATTAGTATTTTTTGCATAGATATATTTGAAAATTAGTATTTTATAGATATTTCATTTTTAAATAAGTAGATGGCTTTTTTTTCTCTCTCGGTCAAATATGCACTGGGGAAAAATGCATGTCACTCGCGAAGGAGGAGTTCTACGGGAATAATATTGCATTATGCAGATTTTTATTTAAAATTTCAATAAAATATTTTATATGTATATGTATCTTAAAAAGTTCAAAAAAATTTATTTAATCATCTCCGTGTAAAAATTACCTAATTGCTAAGTTAATATTATTGTAGAGTGGTATAACCCCTTAGGTAATATTTTAACGATTATTGTCTCACAGAGACGAAACTGTATACCTACTTTCCTATAGTAAAAATAAATACAGACTCGTCTCTGTGAGACATCCATAATATTCATTAATAGATTAATAGATGATGTCTCTTTGACAAGAAATCCAGCACTACCGTTCTGAAAGATTTGAACAAACTCAAAAATATTCTGAATTTTAACGATTGCTTACCTAAAGGTGTAGTAGCTCATTTTTTTTTTTAAATAGAGATGCGAACACGGAATACGTGTCACATCAATATTCTTACTATTTTCAAACTAAGCTAAACGCTTGTGCTATGAAAATAGGACTAACTTGCTAGTCTGGAGTGAGGTTCGAACCCGCGACCTTTGGATCACGAGGCAGTGTCCTAACCACAACACCAACAAGCTACTCTTTGATTTACTGTGTATTTCTTTAAATGTCCTTTCCTGTTTTGTTTAGCTGTACGCCCTACTTCTCTGCTTGATGGACGTGAGGGCGGCGTGGAAGGGCGGCTACGGGCGGGTGCGGAGCCTCCTGGGGGTGACCCTCGTCCCTCCCTTCTCTCCGGCCATCCCGCTTCTTCTGCTGCCCGTGCTCATCTGCACCAAGACTCAGCAGCTCTTCTTGGTACGCACCATATCACGTTTATATCGTAGCGAAGAATGATTTTTTCGTCAAGATATTTTATATATGTCTCATAGAGACGAAGATCCTTTTAAATGAGAAAGCAGGTATGGAAGTCTTTTTGGTGCTCTAGGGGACTTACGACCTACCGTATGATGGGCTCAAGTGATCACTTTACACGATGAAACTTACGTCTCTGTGAGATTCTGCAATATACCTTGATTAATGATGTTCCCCTGGGGATAAATTGTGGGGTATAAAAGCAAAGGCAGCAATATCCCAAAAAAAATTAAGTCATCGAGGATTACAAATTTATAATGTACTGAATTCGAGATTTTATAGGAAACATAGTCTATAAATTTAGAAGAAACATGATTTTGGAAGAAATAGGTACATAAAATCTAGAATTCAGTACATTTTCAATTAGTAATCCTCGGTGACTGCATTCAAAACATTTTTTAATTTTTTTGGACAATACTGGCTTTGTTTTAATACCCCACACATATTCTGGAGATTTGTTAATTTCAAATAAATCTATTCAGTGCATCAATAAATTACAACTCGTTCATGAAAGAACAAAGTGTTCTTGCCTAATGTAATAGAAAGATTCTGATGACTTCCTTTAAAAATAATTTTCTACTTCAAAATGCAAGAACTATTAGGTTCACTCACCATTGCCCCTACAACATAATCGTGGCAATGACACATTTCACGACGGCTTGTATTAAAGATTATCAAAAGTTATGTTATCAAAATTGTATTTTTATTCGAAGAATATATACTTTACATATATCAATATTTTAATTTACTTCAACCAGATATCATTTTAGTTATCTAAGAATTATATTCTCTAATAATCAGAAAAATAACAAATCAAAATAAATTTTTATTTGAAATTAAAAAACATGTACACACATTTAATAGACACAAAAATGATTATGAGATGTTTGAGAACGTCTATTCACCTGGATCTTTCACTCCAATATTATCATTAATAAAAACCAAATTTCACAGCTGTCTTATTAAATAAATATTATATTTCCTTGAATTGAATAAATGTTTGTATTCAATTTTATTTTATATTATTTAGATTGATGCATATTTGTACTTTATTTATATAATAAAGTTACTTTATTTGTCATGAATTCATACCTATACTCCTTCTGTATACATGAGTCTTATAAGTACGAAAAATATGTTTTTATTTTTATTTTTATTTTGATTGCTTTATTGTATAACTTTATGCAAAAAATAACCAATAATAAAAAAATCAATAATACTTTAAAAATAAATAACATAAACAATCATATAGTAGATAGTTGATATATTGATAGACGTAAAAAATACTACGCGTCTGTCTACTCCGCCATGCGCGAATAAAATTTTTCTGTGTTTTCCAGTTTTCCTGCGCTCTCATGGTGCTGGCACTGAGCACCATGTGTGCCACGATCACCTTCGCAGTGTTGCAGGAGAGGTCCTTGCAAGGCCTAGAGACCAGACTCATCCTGGACCTCCAGGATAAATACGGCCACGGGAGTGCTAATAACCACTCCAACATGATATTTACACAGAGTATGGATTACGCTCAGTATACTGTAAGTATTTTTAATGTTTTACTTTTTAAAATAGGCCGTCTTATTAGAAATGGGAGTGCCTCGTACCTCATCAGAAACCTCTATAAAAAATGCTTTGCGACAGTGAAAAATATTAATTTTGGTGGATAAAAATCTTCGCCCTAAAGGGATCAGACTTATGTATATTGGGAACGACAGGATCGGAGATGCGAGCACTTATTTCTGGCAGCCGGTTATGATATTATTCTTCCGTGCTATCGACCATAGGTCAAGCGACGAGGTGTTTCTTTCGATAACAATATTTCGGCAACACTCGCGTTATTTTATTAAATGAAAGTTTATTGCGTTTATTATTTACAGAGTTACCAGCGTACTAGGAGGAACAAGGGTAGATGACGGTATTGGTTGAAACTGGAGTGATCTAAACGCATTATTTCGTGTTTTAAACGGCGCTATCAAATATTATATTATTGATGGAATCGGCGTTAACTTTGTATAAACATGATGATCATTAAAATGGATGGAATAAATAAATCTATGTTTATATCGTGGTCTCTTCGTTAGAATAAAATGTACATACTAACAAATAAATTATATTATATATCTATATAATATATATATATATATATATAAACGTAAAACCATTTCTAGAGACTCAGATATAAGCTCATTAACAAAACTATCAGAAAGGAAATAAGAAAAGATATTAGGAGCTATATAATACTAAAATAATTTCACAAACAATAAAACAAAATAAAAATATGAAAGTCTTAAAGCGGATAGAATCTAGTGGAAACACAATATAACTAAAATAAAATGTCAAATTGCAATAAAGAATCTGGAATAATAATTGTAAAATATAAAGAATCTCTATTAAAACAAATGAAATATAATTAAGCTCCTTTTACAGACTAAAAAACAAGCGATATGCTTAAAATAGAGAGAAGAAAGTTGATAGGAGCCATAAAAATACTATTAGACACATTTATAGAAAGAGGAAAGATACCCTATGTTTGGCAAAATGCGGAAGTAAAAATAGTATTTAAAAAAGAATACAGTTTAAAAGAATATTGCATATTGAACGCAGGATCTGAAGAATTACCAGAAATAGACATAAAAAAAATGTCATAAAACAAATGAAATATAATAAAGTTCCTTTTACAGACTAAATAACAAGCGATATACTTAAACTAGAGAGAATAAAGTTGATAGGAGCCATAAAAATACTATTAGACAAATTTTTAGAAAGAGGAAAGATACCCTATGTTTGGCAAAATGCGGAAGTAAAAATAGTATTTAAAAAAAAACGACAGCAAAATATACAGCAATCTAGAAAACTATCTCAACCCTCAAGTTTGCTTTCGCATCTATATAAATTATTAACAATGAAGAATCGCTTAACACTAAAATTTGATCACTATCAACCTGTAGAGCAAGCCGGCTTCATAGTTTTGGAACCAGAGACTGCATTCAAACTCTGAGATTGATAATAGAAAAAAGAACAGAGTATAATTTACTCATACCCTTAGCTTTTATTGACTATCAAAAAGCATTTGACTCAGTTGAATGGTGAGCAATCATCGAAACACTCCAAAATGCGAGAATAGATTCTAGATACATACGACAAGTAAGCTTTATATATAAAAATGTTACTATGAGTGTTATAATTGACGACGATACAAAAAAAGAGAAAATGAAAATAGAAAAAGGTGTCCGACAAGGTGACACAATCTCCCCTAAACTCTTTACGTTAGCCTTAGAAGATTTATTTAAGACCCTAAATTAGTATAACAGAGGTGTGAAGTCACCTAAGATTTGCTGACGACGTAGTAGTTGTAAGTGAAAACATTAAAAAACTAAGTATAATGATAAAAGAACTACACGAAGCTTTAAGCAAAGTTAGTCTTAATGTGAATATAAAGAAAACAAAAATTTGAGTCCAGAAAACAAAATCATCACAATCAATAACAATAATATTGAAAAAGTAGATGAATATATATATATATAGATAAAAATGGACCAAGAAAACCAAACAAGAGAATTACCGAGACGAATAGGAATGAGCTGGGCTACTTTTGGCAAATTCAAACATATTTTCGACAACAAAGAGAAAACAATTAGCTTAAAAAGAAAAGCACTTGAATCGTGCATACTGCTGCCACTAATGACGTTTGGAGTGAAAACGATGGCCCTTAAAAGAAAAGTGCACAAAAGCTCAAAAAATGCACACAACGATCCATGGACAGATCCATGCTTGGCGTAAGCCAAAGAACTAGACATGTTGCAAAGCTAGATGCTACAAGATGGACTCCCAGAGTTCTAAATGGAAATCTTGGAAAAATAAAAGAGGCGTCGGAAGACCTCAAACAAGATGGGCCGACGAAATAGCCTCTGTGGGGGGAACAACTAGCAAATAACAAGGAAGGATGGAAGGGTATGGAAGAGGCCTACATCCAGTAGTGGAGAGATGAAAGCTGAGGAAGAAGAAGACATTGTATCCTGACAAAGGGACCATTGTTCCTGAAACATTTTGTTATTTTCAATGCGTAAGTGATGAAAACAAAGTACATTTTTATTAATTAATAGCTGGTCGCACCGGGCATTGAAAATAAATTTGTGGGGGGAAACAAAAGTTCCATTGTTTTGCAATTAAAATTAAATTGAATAATTAATCAAGGCTAGGTTAGATAGGACGTCTAGGGAAGAAAAGCGGCCTACTTTTTCCATCGGGAATATATATGCAAAATTTGAGTCTAATCGATCAAGCGGTGTAGATTTGTACAGAAAGTATATTTGGGAGAGGGGGTCGGTTGAAAGGGGAAGGGGAAATGTCACATCCGACTGGTCCCAAAGAATAAGTATATACAATTTAGATCAGGTCAGTCAAAATATACAGATTTGCAAGAAAAAATTATCAAAGGAGGGGGGTGACAGTGACAGTGAGAACAGTGAGGGGGGAAATGTCACCCATGTTTCCCACCAGTTTCCTAAGAATACGTATCAAAATTTGAGTCAGATCGGTCAAACGGTGTAGATTTGTACAGAAAATATATCTGGGGAGGGAATGGGGTAGAGAGGGAAGGGGAAATGTCTCCTATGTTACCCGCCGGGTTCTAAAGAATAATTTTCCAAATTTTGAGTCCGATCGGTCGAACGGTACAGATTTGCATTGCAAATATATCATGGGGAGGGGAAGGGGTAAAGGGGGAGGGAAATGTCACTTATCTTACCCGCTGGGTACTAAAGCATAAGTATGGATAATTTGAGCCGAATAGGACAAATGGTGTAGCTTTGTAAAGAGAACAGACAGATTGACAGACAGACAGACATAGAGTTTTACAGATTTGTAGAAGTATGTTGTTATTGTGTTTAGTATTGTAATGCAATATTAATGGTGATTATAAATCTCAAACAATGTCGTTTAAAACGATAAGCTCGGAAGTATCAAAATTGAAAATTACTCTTAGGCAGTATATACAAATGTCTTTATTTTGAATTATGGCGATATGATAGGCTGCACTTTCATATCACAAACGTTTTATTTAAGCAAAGACAACCGAATATAGAAAAAAATTGAAATTGAAAAATATTATACCTACCTATCTAAATATTTATCAATATTGAAGGGGTAGGTACCGGCGCCTTTTTTTTTCAAATAATTTGTGCGAATTCGAATGCAACGTTATGTCAAAAAGAACTTTTGGAGATATCAGATTTTGGACAATCGAACATTAACATTCTTATTTATATAAATATATAGTAAATATATAAGAACACAGTAGGTATACAAAAACATTCTCGTATTCGAATGCAACGTTGTGCCAAAATTTTATAGCAATCGGTAAGGAACTTTCAGAGATTATCGATTTTGTACAAACAAACATTTACATTTTTATTTATATAGACAATGATATAATAAACTTATAGACAAGCGTGAATTCGTGACAAGTCAAAAAGAAGGTAATTGCCTTGCTTGCATTCGTTATCGAACGGACCTTTTTTGGACGCGTTTTTGGACGCGATGGTACGCCGAAAAAAGAGTCCCGGAGAAAAAGAACTATTGTTATTTTAGTTACCGTGACTTCTAATTACCATATTTTTCTGCATTTGCTACATTTGAAATCAGAATAGTATGGGAATAACGTGTCTATTCATAATACGTCAATGTATATAGATATTAAGTGTCAATACAAAATTGTTTTGCCCTTTTTGAAGAAAATCTGTGTTTGCTCTATTTGAATTTCGACAGTGATAGAACCTTTCATCAACAGGTGAAATATTAAACTATGTGTACATTCAAATATAGAAAATATGGATTAGGTGGAAATATAAATAATGAATTAGGTAGGTACTGACAAAAGGAGCGGGAGTTACTGGTGTAAGGTGAGAAGGTGGTTGTAACGGGAATATTGACAGGAGAGGAAAATAATGTGGTATTGTTAACCAAATAAATACCCGAGTTAATTTATTTATTTATTTCTTAATTTTGAAATGATTTTTAATTACATTTACGCTTGACGGGACGGGAAGTTTAATGATAATTATACATATTATATAAAATAATAATTATTTTCCATAACGTCGTTCGCGAATTCAAAAAAGTTAACTAATTAGAGATTGACGCTGCTCTTTTAGTCTAGTATTGAGATTTCTAGAAATTTTTTCGATGTATTTTTTAACTATTACAATTTAAAACTCATGAACAGTAAATAAAATTTTATTCCTACAACATTAATGATCATAATAATATTCTACGCAAAAGGTTTGAATCCATCAAGGATACAACTTCTAGTGACCCATGTATTTACTTTGGTACAGAAATGAGTCTCTCGTTTAAGAAGTCCGAAGGATAAAATACTTCTAGAATCGCGCGGGGTATACGAAATACCATGGGTAAACTAAAATGTAAACAAATTATTTTTTTACATTAACACACATTGCAATTATGAAAGAACTCAGCGTCTCAGTTAATCTTAATGATCTATGATCTCCTATTTCTGAAATTTTGTTATTGGAAAATGGAAATTCTCCAAGGCCGTGAAAGCAGCGCCATCTAGCGTTTTACATAGAAGCGTTAGTGATTGTTAAATAGAGAATTATGTATTTTGATGGTATAAAAATATTTAAATGTAACTAAAATATTTGGATACGAATTCTGAACTTTCTCTTGTCGGGAGAATGTGTATTAGAGGAATTTGGATTTAATAGTATAGGTTTAATAATATTCAAAATATTCTATTTTCGTATTAGATTCTTCGGTGTTTCATTTTTTATATAAAGATTATAGACTAAATCTGAAATTTAATTGTAAAGTGATTAACGTGGCACAATACTAAAATATTCTTCCGCCAACAAGTTCCGGGTTTGTATTTGTGTTAAATAGATTTTCTGTGTAAAAATTTGTTTGTTTACAACATAAGTAAACATTCATACTGATCACGTGTTAACTGAACCATGAATATTTGTTGTTTTGTTCACTTCAAAACGGTTAATATTAGAATATGGGAAACCTAGCTGTGAAATTGTCTAATATCTAGACACTTGCCTTCGTACACTGGATGGGGGCTAGATAGTAAAGAATACTCCGCATGCAATAGACTATACGTTTATTATCTCTTTACAGTGGTATAGATTGCCTGATCTATTCAAGGAGTCCAATGCGTCCCCTATCTTACCTCGCGTTGCGCGCGCATTCAACCTCGCGCACACACACACGCAAAACCAATCTCACAGTAGCGGATCACTAAATGCATTTTTCACTAACTAACTTACCATCACGCCGTTTCCTCGTGGGGGTAGGCAGAGAGCATAGAGCGCCATACTCTTCTGTCCTTGTAACGATATTGGCCTATTCAAATAGACATTGCTGAAAAATTATACGAAAATATCTATCTGCCGGATAAGTAGGTGCGGGCGAGCGTTATTATTTCTGCACGCGGGCGTGTAAAGCGGGCTTTATGTTATATGATTCAGATGAAGCGAGCCTATCAGGAACGTGGATCCGCGGAACGAATTCGGCCAATCAGAGGCTTTCTGAGAGAGACTTTACCTTTACACATCGGTTGGAGTCAAAAATGGCGAGAAATATAGACTATATAAGCCATACAAATTCGAGGATCTGGCCTTCTTTCTTCAGCATCAACGTTGGCCGGAGGCTCTTGTGGAGAGAGGACCGAAATACCATCAGAGAGTCGCAGAGGCAGCAACACTCGAAGATACAGCTAAGCATTTTCAATATTATTTATTTCTATTGCCTTTTTCGTGTATTCAATTTAGAACTTTCTGGATCGTAACAAATATTGATACATGTTGTGGATTGTTTTGTTACGTAATTTGGGCCTAGGGATAATTATTACTATACGCGCTTCAGATTTAATATACAAGAAATCGTAATATGGCGACTGTGAATTATTGCATAACGCTTATGAAATATATAATTCTGTCGCTGTTCATATGAAAAATCATTTAAATTCGATATTCATATATTACTAAAGATATAAAGGCTTTAAAATGGAATACCTTACTGACGAAGGGTGTTTCGTGTTTGTTTGTGGGATTTAAAAATTCAGAATAATTATGTATATTCAATGTCGCGAGGTTCGGAATGTACGAGAGATTCTTCAGGGCGGATGTATCCTTATGCAAAAGAATGCTTTGTTATCTATACTGGCGATTGAATACACGGATTTCTATATGATTTGTGTAGATCGTGTGTAGATCGTGCGAGGAGTTTTACTAATAATATATTTTAAAAATGAATCTGGATTTTATAATTATTTTATTAAAACACGGATGTGAGATTATTGGACAAGGTACATGTTTGTATTGCATATCATTGGGCAATCGTATTAAACACGATTTGTTCCTATCAAGTTCTTATAAAGACGTGTTTCGAATTGTATATATTGTATAGAAAAATTAATTTAGATGCAGCCGGTCTTCAGCTTAGAATCGCGGAAATTTTGTACTAACGAGCAGCATTCTCGATGGAAGGAAAGTGGAGGCTACACAGGCGCTGGTAAATGCTCAATTTAGGAGAAGACCCGTTATATTACTTCGGATCAGGATGCCATCTCAGAAGCAGGCCAACTACAGAAATAAGATAAGAACCTTTAATATTATTTATTCCTGATGTTTTCTTATGTGTATTAAATGGATTGTTCGTGCTACATAATTTGTCATGGTCACATAATCACTATTCATTTCATTACGTGGGTTCAGAGCCGACGGTAACGGGCGCGGAAACAAATTAGTACTGATGTCGGGACGTAACGTCGGGATTATATCTTAATTATCTTTGGGATAGAAGCGAGGTCATCATACGTGCATTCTGCATTACAAACGTTTTACTAACATATATAAATACATATTATTGCGTTTTACAAATTGAATAGGATCGCGGGAAATAGGCATTTCGTCCGGTTGTGCAATATTAACTTCCAACGTAGCATAATGAGATTTTATTACCGGCGTTAGACTCTTAAGGTTAGGCACGCGGGGATTATAAATGGGATAATGAACGAGAACCGAATGGGGAAGTTCGTCTCTCCATGGTCGGGAGGCGAGAAGTCGTACGTCTTTCACGCCCCGTGATCTTGGGAGGCTGAATTTCGATTGTGGAAAAGGATGAAGTTGGATCTACTCGCGTGGCAAGACAGGGTCGAATGTCGGAGCGCGCGTTCTCGGCTATGGAGTCTGATTGGATTGGAGAGACACCTTAGGTCAGGGACTAGGTAAGGCCATCTTAACTGTATCTACCCGGTTGTGACTGGGTTTTAAAGCCAAGAATTACAGGATGGTCTGAAGGTCTTGATGCGGTTACCCCTCTAACATCTAAGGGGAAGAGCCTCTCACGTCCTTTCAGTCCCCTTGGTGCGACGAGCTCGGGCTCTGTTTATGAATGTTTATGAATGTAATAACTCCTTACTCAAGGACGAGATAGGACGTTCCTCATGAACGAGAAATTATAAGATGCAGGTAGCAGTTCGACAATCAATACTTATGCTCGGGACCGCTTTAATGAACGAGATCTGTTAGCAGTTTAACAATCAATTTTATGATCGGGACCGCATTCAGGCGCGCGATGGCATTACTAACACCATCATTCTCATCAGTCATCACCTTTTCTAACTTGCTGTATACAGAGACCTTCGGGGTTCTCCTTTCCCGGCCAGCGAGAAACACATCAGGAATTACACAATCAACTGTAATAATCATGCTGTTTTACCATCATTTAATATCTCTAGTCAATAAGACTACACCGTGGGATCAATCACATCAACTATATTTGGCGATGCTAACATGGCTCTGACTGACGCGCTCAAGGGAGAGTCTTTTCCAGTCACCCAGTTAGTTCATTCAGCCCTTTAATCAGCAGTAAACATCATAATACTCCGGCTCAGGTAGCCGCAACGTGGGATCCTCATCATATACACCAGTCAATTTGACTGCCCCGCGGGACAATATACAAACCTTAATATCAGACGCGGGATTTCTTCCTGATGTGTTTGTCGCCGGGAAGCGAGGACTTCGGAGGATTCCAGCAGGAGCAATAGAGTCTCGGCTTGATCTTGGTCTGCAGATTAGCATGGGAAGCTATTAAATTACGCAGGTGGTAGCTACCGGGTACAGCGTTGTCGCTGGGGCTGTACCCCCCTTCGTAGAGAAGGGTAACCTAAAATCTACGTAAAAGTAAAATCAGAATCAACTTGCCTCTTATAAAATATGACTTATGAAAGAATCGAAAATTTCGATTTAGAATCTCGGGCTGTGATAATGTCAGACAAAGCTTGCCCCGAGCCTCTGTTGCGCCTAGTTGTTATGAATATATGTTTACTCTTTCCACTATATACCATGAACAGATAAATCAGGCCGAAGACCACCGATCGCGCCAGTTGTAAGCATTGTATGTATGTATGTATTCTGGAGAACCCAGCCGTTAATTTGCATTTTTGAGTATTGTGTGTGTGTTTAATAAATATAACCGTGTGTTAATCGACCGTGATTTATCTAATCTGGATGACCGGCAGATCCAGTATACTATTGCATTAAAAAGAAAAATACGCAATAAAATTAAATATTGCGTGTTGTTGCGCAATATCAGCACTAAGTTCCTATTATGTACCGTCGGTTGTATTATGTGGATACCAAGTTATACTCATAGCGCCCTAGGCTGTATTTCGCAAGTGGTATTTATCTATCTGAATATTCCATCGTAATCGTGACCCCGCGCTCAACCGTGGAATCCGTCCACAGGTGCTAATATGAGACCTCGGTAACCAGGCGGCTTCGTTCTAGGCGAAAAATCTACGTAGACATATTTATGTTCGCGACGCCACTACCGGATGCGAGGAAGTGACTAATGCGCCGCCATGAAAGGCGATTTTGTTAGTCTGTTCAATCGATCGTCGTTTTGAGTCCGGCTCATGTTGCGCGTTAATAATGTTAGGTTAGTTTCGCCTCGTATGAATACAATGGCATTTCTTCTGCTACGCTACCAAAAGTACCGGGTAACCGCGTCACATCGAGGAGTCCTAAATTACTATCACTAGACAATTACTGGCCAAATTATATGTTAGACTAAACGTAAACTTAATTCAATCACGTAAATAAATTTTAAACATAGCTTTGAGCTTGCAAAAGCAGATCTCAAATAATATATTAGACTTTTAATAAATGAACTTAAAGTAAAATCGCTTTTAGAACTTTTCTTAAAGCCTCTCTTTTAAACTTTCGATTTAAACTTCTTCAAAAAAAAACTCCACCCCAAAATACACCCTCTGCAAAGACGCAAACGTCACATCCTGACGTACAACTTTCGCTTCATCTACATTCATACATCTTCGCATGCAAGCTCAACGGTTGTTGAGGCTTTTAACAGGACCATTTTCCAGTATCTGGTTAATCTGGTCACGCCCACGTCTTCCATGGTCGCCCTTTCTTTCTGGCGCCACGCCATCAACACGATCTTCCTTACCATTTTTTTCTCATTCATTCGCTGAACATGCCCAAACCACCTATTTTTATTCTATGTATTATGCTACGATCAGCTTTACATTAATTCCTCATATCTTCATTCTTTACTCTATCACACATGGATTTGTCACACATACGTCTAAGGGATCTCATCTCCACTGCATTCAATCTTCTTTCGTTCCTCTTCTGCCAGCTCCAGGCTTCACTTCCATACATTAGTGTCGGTACCAGAACTCCATTATGTGCCGCTAGTTTTGAAGCAAGTAAAACAAGTTGTTCGCTTCCATAGATTTGTTATATAGTTTATGAACAAATCAGACATATTTCGTCCTAAGGAAAACCTATAATCTCAAATTAACATATAGATATAATTCTTGTTTTGCTAGATCAATTAATTGGCAATGGCATAAAATCATGGAAAAACTTTTTTTTTTAATTTATCGTTGAGTGCAGTTCAATGTTTATAGTACCTTCTACCTGTTATTTAATTATGTCCCATGTTCACGGAGAACGACTCGAGACAAAAATAACAACAACAAAGACAATAACAAGACGAGAAAAAACGACAACGAGACACGTGTACATGCCGTGTTTCAGAGATTCGCCGTATCGCGCCTGCTTTCTCGCTTATTTTATGTCAAATGTCAGTCCACCGATGTGACATTCGTCAATTGGGTGAATTACAATCTCTCTAGCAGTAGTCATTTAATTGTTAATAACAATTGTTGGAATATTTTCGACTCATAATTTAGGCAGGAATATACCTGTAAAGTATTGTGGACCAGCTCTGTTACTCTTTTTTTTTTACATATTATATCATATTATTAAATAAATTCCATTTTTTTTAACTGTGAATGGTAACGGATATTTTGTACGAACCGTATGTTTTTCCGAGAATAGATCCTCGACGCTTCGTTGAAGTCGTATTCAACGTCATCAGGAGACCGCCCTATACTTCCGCGGGTGCAGATCGTTCTCCTGATGACGTTGAATACGACTTCAACGAAACGTCGAGGATCTTTTCTCGGAAAAACATACGGTTCGTATATCCGTAACCATTTACAGTGAAATATGTCTAACGACCGTTATAATGAACTTAATTCTTTAATTACAAGAAAATGTTATTTCTGTCCCATCAAAGTCAAGACTTGTATATGGGAACAAGAGAACAAGCAATAAGCACAAGTTATTAAATACATAAGTACATATATATAATCCCCAAAAATTATAATTTCGAATGTCCTTCCATAACTTCCTATCCAAAAGCTGATCTCATTCCATTTTCACATGCAAAATTAGGGTACGATGGGTTGAAGGGTTCAGATTTGTATGGAAAATATGTCAGGGGGAGAGGTAGAGGAGGGGGGAAATGTTGTATATGTTACCCACCGGGTCCTAAACAATAAGTACACAATAAATGCAAAATTTGGGTCAGATCGGATAAACGGTGCGGACAGACAGACATTCTTTAATAGATGTAAACACGCTCTTACTCAAATGCAAGGTTGTGTCAAAATTTCAATTCAATCGGCCGATTACTTTTCGAGTTTTGCGATCACAAACACACGCAGGCTGAATAAAGCGTGTAAAGCGCCCTTGAGGTGAGTATTCGCGAAAATGGCGCTATATAAGTTGTCCAATTATTATAATTATTATAATTATTATAATTATTATTATAGATTCGAAAAAATTCATAAGATTTATTTTTGATGTACCTACCTTGATATTGGCAGCCATATCCGATGCTTATTGCTGGCTGTCGAAAAGATTACGCGTGTGTTGGTGTTCTCGGTGATTTTTTACTTCAGGAAAGAATGGAACAAATATTTCATAACTTCTGGCCAAAAGCAGCACTGGTAATGATGCGTCGTCCTCCGTTGCTAGACACGTCCCCGTAACTTCTATTCCCGAAGATGAAAAAAAAAACATAAAAAGGACGACGATTTTGTCGACGAAAATTGCGTTCTAGAAGTACTTCGGAGACTGGAAAAAGCACTGGCACGAGTCTACTATATTTCATAGGGACTAGGTACTTTAAAGGGAATTAAATTGATATTGGCGATTAAATAAAATTTCGCGTTAGTTGTTTATCAAACTTCGTATAAAGAGAGTAGAAAAAGTCTTGCTTATAAAATAGAAAAAGTTTTGCGTCTAAAATTGTCGACCTTATGAGGCCAGTTTTTTTATTGTAACTAAAAATCACTTCAATACATAATAACATACATAATAATAGAGTGTAACAGACATAGTCCATTTGCTTCACAGATATAGATAAATCGAAATAAAAAAGAATGGATAAAAAAATTAAAACGGAAAATAACAACGCAGTTCCTATAACATATAAATGTCATATAGTACAAGTTCGTAAAAAACGAACGAAATATACGGTAGAAAGATGAAGTATTATACGAAACGGGAAATACAAACACAGATAATATCATATTAATGCCATAAAAAACACCCAGGTTTGAGAAAATAGATGATGTATTGTGAGGTCACTTTTATCGGCCATGGCGCAAACAGCATAACCGTCCGCAGGGGTTAGCAGCTATCGGCGACAACTGATTGCATATACCATGGCGGCCACTTTCGACCACGAAGTGGTCTCCATAGCCTAGCGCAGGGCTTAGCAGCAACATTCGGTAACGGCTGACTGTTTTACTGCTGGTTGAAATAATTGTGTCGAGCCAAATGATTTAGAAATAACTAGCTGGTTGGCCCGGCGTCGCCCGGGACCATAATTCGGTGAGCATAGGATTGCGTTGATGTCTCTTTTCTAATGGTTTCGGCACCTGTGAATAAATTGCTTTTTTGGGCCGTCTTCGCCTTGCCAAAATATCAACAGATATTTAGCGTACCGTAGCTGCGAAATTTTTCAGCAATACTTTATTATTGTATTGCTTCGACGTTAAACGCTGATGTCTCGCTTGTGCATTCATTATCGACAACATTATAATTCATTCTGGAACCTGTAGACTTACCGACACACTCAGCTACTCGGTTTGGAAGAAGATCTTTCTAAAAGCTTCTAGAAATTTCTCCTTTTAATACTTTCTACAGCATTCTCGAATCTTTTAGAACTATTGGAACCTCCTAGACTCACCGACACACTCTGCCACTCTGTTTGGAACCTAATAATTCTTTCTGAAAGCTTCTAGAAATTTCTTCTTCCAGAACTTTCAAGAGCATTCTCGAACCTTCAGACATTTTCCGCCACTCAGTTTGGAATCTTACAAAGCTTTCGGGAATCTTCTAGAACGTTCTCTTTCTACAGACATTCTAGAACTTTAACGAACATTCTGGAACCTTCTAGACTTCCCGACATACTCCTCTACACTGTTTGGAACCTTATAGAATACTCGGAAATCTTCTAGAATGTTCTCCTTCCAGATCATTCAAAAATTTCAAGTTTAGAGCATGTTTTTCCGGAACTTTCCATAACAAAACAATGTGCAAAAGCACCCACTCCCACCCACGCACAACCACCCCCACCAAACTCGCCGCCTCGGTCGCTTACTGCTTTACCGACTCGTTCCATCGCCTTAAGGGGGGGGTAAGGTTAATTCGTACAAAAAAAGGCATGTTTTTGTGAATTTTTTGTGACGACACAGTTAAAATCTCTTTATTAAAACCAATAGTACATAAAGTATGATATTTGAAGAATATTGTATAAAATTTTCAAGACGAAATATTAAGAAATACGGCAATGGCAGCAATTATTCGGATGTGTCTCGGAAAAAAGTAGAATTGCGGTGTCCATCATAACTTGGTGCTAAATCATCTGAAATCAAAAAATCAAAGTTCATTCGTTAGATAATAGATTTTCCCAGGTAACGCTGGGAGAGTTTTTTGAAATTTCAATTTTTCAATTTTTTGGAACACTTTGAAGGGAAAAACGCGATTTTTTGCGAAAAATATCGACTAATTTGTTATTAAAAAATAAAAATTAAAAACAATTTTGAAAAAAACTCGACAGCGCTACCTCGTAAATTATGTACAGAAATAGTATTCAAAATTTCAAAAGGATCGGTGCAGTAGTTTTGAAGTTATGATGGACACCGACTTTGAAAACGTGAGATGTGGGGAAAACGATTTAAAGTTTTGCACACTGTAAAATTCAAAATAAAACTCAACACTTATTTTATACTTACACATAATCGTCGATGCCATTTTCACTCGGCAGAGAGCTTTCATCATCAGCATCTGTTTGTCCTTGTCTACGCGAAACTCTTCCAACGCAAATAGCACGTCCGGTAGTCCTCAGGTGAGCGCGTCTCTAAGCTGCCCGAGCAGGTATAGAAAATCAGTCTGAGTATCGCTCAAATGGTCATAATTTCGTCAACTTTGCTCCGATTGACTTGAAATTTTGACACAATATTCTTACGATGTTATACATTTATTTAAAAAATTAAAAATAAAATGCAAAAAAAAAGTTAAAAACCTTACCCCCCCTTAAATTCTAGTTCGGATCGCGAGTCGCTATGAGTAGTTCCTCTCTTGTACTGCCAGAGTCTCTTAGATTAAAGATAATGCCAGAATAAACTGGATCGGGATAATCAATAGGGAGTACAATCAAGAGGGAATAAGGATTCAAGTTACGCCAACACAGTCATTGTGAAGTATTGCGTTCTTTAGTAATTGTACACTGATTAGCATATTTTGATTTCAGTAGCGTTCTTTTCTTCACTTATTTCTGTTTTCACATGATTCTTGTACAGCCTTACCAATTCTGAAAAATTGCATTACAAACTGACATTTTGAATTGTTTCTGAAAAATTATTAGAATAAATAAAACTACGGGGAAGCTAGGAATATGATCTTCGCAAAAAAAACTTCGAAAAAACGTTACTGAAAATTTATTTCTACTGACAGAAAAGTTTCCGAATAACGATGATGTGTTTTATATATTAAAACATGTTTTCGATGCAAAGTGATAACGATACGACCATAAAAAATATATGACGCCGACGCAGTGGAATGGCTGCTTTTTTAATTAAAAATATCCTTTCTAAATGAAATGTCAAAATAAATTTCTTCTTTTTTGTGGATATAAAATCGGTGTAATATTTTTATACCTATGAATATAGCTTACGGCATGCTGCAGTGAAAACGGGAATGCGGTTATTCTAAATAAGGAATAATCTGGATCAAAAAATTGAATATACATGTTGAAAAATTAAGTTTTTTCACATTTGTACACATTGTGAAAAATTATATAATTATTATTATTATTATTATTATTATTATTATCATTATCATCATCATCATCATCATAATAATTATTATTATTATTATCATTATTATTATTATTATTATCATTATCATCATCATCATCATCATAATTATTATTATTATTATTATTATTATTATTATTATTATTATTATTAGTAGTAGTAGTATTATTGTTAGTTTTATTGTATCATATATCGGGTTCTACCGATGCTACTAAAGATATCAGCGAGATTAATCGCGGTGGAAAAAATGTACATTCATTGACTCGTTTTACAAGATTATTCATTTAACACCATTTACCAATAATGTTATAAAATCATTAAAACTGAAAATCATTAAATCATTAAAAAAGGATAATCTTATTTAGACTAGACGTAATCCTTAAAAATTACTGTACATAAATTAATATATGTATTAACTAAATTTATTGAATTAATATACTAAATAAAATAATATAAAATATAATTATTTGAAGCTTTACAATAATTTTGTAAACGATAATCGTCCATCTGTATAAATTTCACGAATGGAATAATATAAAAATATTCTAAACAATTTGAATGCAGTCATTGAGGATTAATAATTATAAATGTACTGAATTTGAGATTTTATTGGAAACAGTGCCTATAAATTTATAGAGAACATGATTTTGAAAGAGATAGTTACAAAAAATCTAGATTTTACTACATTTTAATTTAAAAACCCTCTGTGACTGCATTCAAAATATTTTTTATTTTTTTTGGATATTGCTGTCTTTGCTTTTATACCCCGCATATTTTATAGGCGTGCTATTGAAAAATGGAAATTGAAAAATAAATTAGATTAGGAATGATCAATGCAAGTCTCATAAAATATGGCTCTATTATCGGTAGGTACAGGTAAATAGTTTAATACAATGATCGAATATATGTTTTTTTTTTTAAATGTACTGTGTAAATTTAAAAAATTAGTTATAATCAATTTAAAGTTATTCCATTACCCATTTATGTAGTGTGATATCGATCAATCATGTTCCAGATTTATTAATTATTGTTTCAAACAAGTAAACAATCAAATTATTGTTTTAAATATTCTAGGCAGCCTTCTTTGCGTGTTTCTATTTGACTCTCTTTGTCTGATTGTTGTTTGTTGTGGTGGAATCTTGTAATTGATTTTTCACCGACTTCCCGACTACCTTAATCTTCGAAACATTCAACATTTACGTAAAATGGATGGTTATAGATTATTAAACCATTTTCGGCATGATTTGTTCATTAAATCTATTAAAATTAATAACCACGTCACGCAAATTAAATTAATCACGTCACTTACATTAAATTAGTAATCACGTCACTCACAAGCAAGAGCCGCAGAAATACTTGAAGTACATGGCGTTCAAAAATTTGGTTTAAACTTTAAAATAACGTGTTTAATATTTGGGTACTGCGGGTGATGTTAAAAAATCGATGACGAATGTATGCAAAAAAGCGCATAAATTATTTTTATTTACTTATATAATATGTTTTTCATAATTAATTAATCTGGTAATATTTTTAAAAGACAACAGCGTCATATAAAAGGCTCATTTTGGCTTTATATTGTTATGTCGGACGTACGGGCGGATATTGCTTGCCCAACGTAACTTGGCGTGCGGCGAATTTTGAACTAAAACCCGCCCCGCCCGCTCCCGGCGGTAACCCCTCGCCCTGTCATTTAGTTCAATTTTGTGTGGTCAGGAGCTGTGACATCTTGATTTCCAATATACACTGAATTATTATGTCCAAAACATCCTAACAGTCCGGTATGGTGCAAGAACAATTGCCGATGAAGTATTAAAGTTTTGCGAAGCTGAAAAAGCGAATAATGGACCGATATTACCGTCTAACAGTTTGACAGATAGAAAGGCCGCCATTACTGCACGGTTTCTTTAGTGCTGCCCGACCAAATTTCTGTATTTAATACGAAACCGGTCACCGGACATTCTGTAAATTATGTATTGTGTAATAAATTTACATCCTGACAACTTCTGTTACGCGATAGGGACGCCCTCCCTCGCAGGCCAAGTTATAGTGGTACGTCTATATCAGTATTGGTTAGTTGTGTAATAGTATTCTAACGGTCCTTGCTGAAGCACAATAACAATCAATGGGTGTACCAATCAATGTATATTATAGATGTTTCACACAGACGAAACTTTTTTTTATGGGAAAGTAGGTATAGAAGTCTTTGAGTGTACAAATGGATTACGACCTATCGTATGCCTGGCTTAAGTGATCACTTTACACAATGTAACGTTCGCCATTTCCACCCATGATAGAATACCATGTCTACTAATTTTTGGAAGTTGTATATATTTAAATTATACGCCGCGTTTCACATATGAGTTGAAACAATCCTCAGCGCGGCCGGCAACAAAGCTTTTTCATTCCCCTTAATTATGTTCCTGTGACAAAAATCCAGTACTGTTCTGAAAATTTTGAAAATACTCCAAATATTCTGAATGGGTGTACCATTAAACTAAGTATTTTAATTTATTTTTGGTACGCCCACGGTCGAGTATTTGACAAAGTATACGCGGGAACGATTACTAAACCATATATGTTTTTTACGCACACTCGAGATCGAATCTTCAAGAGATATTTCTTCCGCACACACGCGGCATTCGATATGCGAATACACCCTATTTACATATAAAAGGCAACTTAAAACAACGTGCAAGTACTAATTTCATAAAAAACTCGCTATTTTCTGATTAAAACGGTAGCTTCGCTGCACAATATTAATTAAGTTTACATATTTATTTATATAATATTAGGTCCTTACATATGAAATTGGCGTTTTGCCGTACTGGCAAATTTGATCTCAAATATCTTCTCTTTGGTTAGGAATTCCAAATCCAAATTTATACAGCTATTTACTCATGTATTTGTGTTTTGAAAATTATAATTCATTTGTTTTTTCCTCAATTGTTTTTTTCTTTGCGTCACTCAGTTTACAAAATGAAAAACTTGAAATATCGCGTTATTTACGAGTACGAGTTCCACCGTGGCACCAGTGCTGCAGAAACGGCTCGAAGGATTAATGATGTGTACGGCGACGGTGCCGCAAAAGAAAACACAGCGCGTTTTTGGTTCCACCGTTTTCGTTCTGTAAATTTCGACCTGCAGAACAAGCCCCGTGGACGGCCGGAGACCAAAGTTGATAATGAAGAATTGAAGGCTATTGTGGAAGCGGATCCATCGCAAACCACATCCGAGTTAGCTGCAGGCTGCGGTGTTAGTGATAAAACTGTTTTAATCCACTTGAAGCAAATTGGTAAGGTGAAAAAACTTGAAAGGTGGGTACCTCACGTTTGTGTTGTTGATTGATTGAAGTGTTGAGTGATAAAGAAGAATTGAGTGAAGCAAATCAACAAACACGCGTTGACTGCTGCGTTGCATTACTCAACCGGCACAATAATGAAGGGATTTTAAATCGAATCGTTACCTGTGATGAAAAGTGGATCCTGTACGATAATCGAAAGCGCTCATCGCAACGGCTGAACCCTGCTGAACCAGCCAAACCATGCCCCAAGCGAAAATTGACTCCAAAAAAGTTACTTGTGAGCGTTTGGTGGACTAGTACTGGTGCCGTTCACTACAGCTTTCTTAAATCTGGCCAGACGATTACGGCAGATGTCTATTATCAGCAACTGCAAACCATGATGGAAAAGCTAGCTGCTAAACAACCGAGGCTGGTTAATCGCTCTAGGCCACTGCTGCTTCATGATAACGCTAGACCACACACTGCACAACAGACGGATACCAAATTAGAGGAGCTTCAATTGGAATATCTAAGACATCCATCGTACTCTCCGGACCTTGCCCCAACAGATTACCATTTTTTTCGAAATTTGGATAACTTCTTGCAAAGGAAAAAATTCAACTCCGATGGCGCAGTCCAAACCGCCTTCAAAGATTTTATTGATTCGCGTCCGAATGGTTTTTTTAGTAAAGGGATCGATGAACTACCTATGAGATGGCAAAAGTGCATAGATAGCAATGGTACATACTTTGATTAAATAAATATATTATAATAAAAAAAAATCGGCTTTATGTTCCTCCCATACTAAACGCCAATTTCATACGTAAGGACCTAATATATGTCCCCCACTTTTACACACGAGAAATAAATTCTCTATTAAAGCATTAATATTCTCATTCTGTTTTTCAAATAGATGATATGTAATTAAAACCAGTGTGTACAATTTAATAAAATAAATAAAAAATAAAATAAAATATTTAAGTACGCCTTGTCTCAGTCTTTTTTAGCAGTCAAATGTCTTAAGCAGTGACGGGGATCTGATTAAAGATCCTCGCTAGACTGAAAATTATGACTGACACAAGACTAAAATAAAATTAAAGAATCTTAAATGGTTATATTATGACGATATCGATGTTCCCGGATTGAAATAGTTCCCAACGGTATGCAACCACAGCTGGTGACCTGGTGGTAGACCTCTTTCCCTTTAAGAAAGACAATCGAATTAGTATGTGTAAGCCGTGCGTACGAGGCACGTTGCTTCATGGGGTTGATGTTTACTTCCGTACACACCAACACAACGAAACAATGCATGTCGTACGCACGGTTTACACATACTAATTCAATTGTCTTTTTTAAATGGAAAAATGTCTAACCAAAGACCACCATAATATATAGACGTGAACTAACGTAATTTCTCAGTAGAGACGACGGGTTACAATAATTTTGACTTGTTTAAAAAATACTACGAGCTTGTACATTTTAAAACAATTATGAAAATACTAATTACT